>JBBPPG010000760.1:0-16247 GCA_038091855.1 Leccinellum luteum
GGAAGCTGCCCTCGGCAACATCGGTGACGTTACGACTTCTGGAGTGACTCTTACCTAAGGTTGTCACGTGAATGGAGCAACATACCTTTGTGCAGTGTTGTACGTTGTGGAGATGAGGATGCTGCCGGGCCGCTCACAGAACTGGGAACTGCCTCTGATATTGCAGGTGAATCTTGGCCTGAGTAGAAAGACCCGTCTGGCTGATGTGATACAGATGCCGACGACAACATCGGGCTCGTTACCGAAGGGTGAGTTAGACTCGGTGACGACAATAGTTGTGATTCGGCCAAACTTTGCGATATCGAAGGTGCTACTGACGGTGCTGTTAATGGTACCGAAGCGGAGGTCGTTGATACGATCGACGTCGCCTGAGTTGTTGGTGTTGACGGCGCCATTGTCGTCGGAGAAGATGATGATACGGCGGCGGCAGCGGCAGCAGCGTATCGGATAGGAGGCAACGCTGCTGGAGGACGAGCGGGAGGTAGACCTGCCTTTAGTATGCTTGCCATTGGCTGCTGTGCAAAGTTGGGATTTGGTGGTGGTTTCGCTGAACCTTGGTGTTACTCCGGCTACGAACGTGAAGCAGGCGAAGAACTTACGCTCCGTTGCTAGCGACGCCTCTGGACGCTATCATTCAGACAAAGAAACACAGAAGGAACTTGAAACGCACTCCGTAGTTGCAAACCGACCGTTGCCTTCTTCTGAACAGGACTATCGCCTCGTTTGCTACCGCTTGCGACGCTCTCTTCGTCCTTGTCATGCTTCTTGCTTGACCTTTGTGGTGGCTCTGTTACGACATCAGAGGGGTCCGGGAGAGTGATGACGAGCGGCTTGCCTTCACTCTGTGAGTCGGAATCGTCGCTGCCGTCGTTGTCATCGTTTGCCAAACCGAATTTCTCTTCCTCTTCCTCGAGGCGGAGGTCATCATAGAGGCCCATGTCTTCGTCAAAGTCCTCCTCCTAGTGGAGGGGATGAGAACAGCAGTGTGAGTATGGACAGGAAGACACACAGTATTACTCTCGACGAAATATGTTACATCCTCTTTGAGAGCAAGCACGCGATCTGTGGTGAGGGAACCGTTGTCGAGGAGGCGAAGGATGAGTTCGAGACGGCTGATATGCCACTTTCGACGTTCGTTGAGATGCTCAAGACCATCCAAACGACCCGCTGTCGATGACTGACCCTTGCCGCGCTTCTTGCCACCTCCCTGGAGGGATTCGATCTCTGCTTCTGACTGCTCTACTTGGAGGGTGAGGTCTTCGACGCATTGTTGTAGCCAGGAGGTGACCTCTAGTTTCTCCTGTGCCTTTGGGTCGAGTTTGGCGGACTGGGTCAAGCCCTCCTTGGAAAACGCCTTTGTTTTCATCTCCTTTTCGCAGGCTTTAAACTTTTCCATTTGCTAAACCGGGGAGGTCAGATTCTGGTCGGCGGAGAGCAACAGCAGACGGAGGCAGGAACGGCTCCGGATGATGCAGCCATCGGATGAACGGAAAGAGAAGAGAGACGCACCGTCTCGATGAGTCGTCTGTTCTCGAGAAGGACGGACTTGTCCTTGATGTCGTTGCTTGCCACCCACGTCTTGATCTGGTCGCGGAGACGCTGTAGCTTCTTTATCTGGGTCTTGAGGTCGGTCTCGAGCTTCTCTTTCTGTGTCTGGTTTGTCGAGGCCTGCATCTTGTCGTATATGCTCTCGAAGAGCTCGACGCCCTCTGCGACCTTTTTGAGGGTGCGGTCAATTTCGGCTGGGAGGGGAGCGTCGTTCGATACCCGAGAGAGGTTAGACAAGAACGAGACAACATACTCTGTAGTTTTCTTGCGGCCATGGTCGCACAATCAAGAAACCTAAAGCGTTTGTGTTTCGTTTCGTTTTGTATTGTTCACATTACATAATCGTATGATATCTAACTTGTACTTGCTATGCGATGAAGACTCTCCGCAAGTCCCTCAACGTTAGAGACACTCAACGTCTCCAGATTTCTACTCCAGTACCAATACAAACATCTAAACCATCCTCAGTACCGCAAAAAGTCATCCGTGCAATCGGACCCTCGAAAACTTCGTCACCCCAAGAGCTCCCCTTTCAAAAGGGCGACTTCTTCTACGTAACAGCTCACTCGGACACAGATAGTCCTTGGTATGAGGCACACAACCCAGTCACGGGGGAACGCGGACTCGTCCCAAAGAATATGTTCGAGGAATTCCTAAAGAACCCTCCGCCGTCAGTCCTAGTTATCTCTCTCCGATCCGGACCTTACATTCCTTCAGCATCCGGACCTCCAACATGCCCATCGCAGCACAAAGCATCTCCAGCCCCGTCTCTGCCTCAAAGCTCCCCAAGGCACGCGTATTCTACGCCATCGTCCTTCACGACTTCATCGCAGAGCGTGCCGACGAGCTCGACGCCAAAGCCGGCGATCCAATCTCCGTCGTCGCCCAGTCCAATCGCGAGTGGTTCGTCGCTAAACCCATCGGCAGGCTCGGTCGTCCTGGCCTCATTCCCGCCTCCTTCGTCGAACTCCGTGACCCCGCAACTAACCTCCCCGTCGAGGATGTGGATGCCCTCATGGATCGTGGCGATCTTCCAAAGGTAGAGGACTGGAAAAAGGCCATGATAGACTACAAGCAGAACAGCATTTCACTCGGTGTCATCGAAGATAACCAGTTACCCGTCTCGAATAGCCCTTACACCCAGACAACGGCACCTCCTCTCCCCACGCAACCCATATCTCCTCCGCCCATTTCCACCTCCATTCCAACTTCTGATCCCCCTCCCCGCCCACCTTCCCCGGTCCTCCTTCCAGACGGTATTTTGCTTTCCGCAGAGGTCGTCTCCTTCCACTATGAGATGCAAGAATACTGGTTCCGTATCGATGCCATCTTCCAACCTTACGATCCGAATGACCCACATGTTCTCCCCAAAGCAAAACAACTCGTCCTCTTCAGACCCTACAACGATTTTTACGCTTTCCAAGTCAGTCTTCTCGAAATGTTCCCCCAAGAGGCTGGTCGCGAACCAGGCTCAAGCCGCATTCTCCCCTTCATGCCCGGTCCCGCGGATAAAGTTGACGATGAGGTCACTGCCGTGCGACGTGTCGAGCTCGACCAATACATCCGCAAGCTTTGTGCCCTCAACTCCGTTGGCGCCTCCTACATCCTGGAACATCAGCTCATTCGCAACTTTCTTTCTCTGAAACCAGGTGATGTAGAAAACGACATCGAACCCCGCTATGACGAAATCAGCGCACTATTTGCCGACGGTGGAGATCAGGACACCGCGGATGTAGACACTGGTGATCCGGCTTCACGCGAATTCGAAGAGGAAGTTCGCGACACCCTTGGCGAAATGAAATTAACTGACCGCGATGACCGTAGCGACGGCTCGGACTATGGCGAGGATCACACTCCCCTTCAGCATGCCTACCACAAACGATCTGACACATTCTCCTCTGTCCGCCACGCAGAGCACCAAAATGGCGAAAAACTTCCGCTGTACGGTGCCGGTGAGCGGCCAAATGGTCATAGCAACGTCTTCCGGGCATCACGTGGATCGACCACCTCAAATACCCCATGGCCCGAGTATCCTACCTCATCACCCTCGTCGTTGCACTCGTCTCAACCATCCTTCACATCCCGTTCCCGTTCTCAATCCTCAGCTACCACTAACTTGAATGCACCCCCTATGTCTGCAGGCAACCCTCAGATTGCCTTTATCAAGATCAAGATATTTGACCGTGTCACTGATGACCTGATCGCGATCCGTGTTCACCCCAGGGTGACACACTCTGAGCTCATGACCAAGGTCCAGGCTCGCCTCGGTACAAGTATATCCAATCTGCGGTTCCGTGATAGCCTCCACCACGAGTTCATCGGACTCGGGGGCGACCATGACTTGCGCGACTGGCTAGAAAGTACAGAAAAACACGTCTTGTACGCTGATTGATCTTTTTAATATTTGTTTGTATCTGGGTGGGAGATGTTCGATTAATAGCCTAGGTTCCTGTGGAATTCGTTCGCTACTAGTCCCTGTACTAGTTTTTTTTTTTTTTTTGTTCTTCGACTTCGGACGCAGGCGTGCGTTGGATGTTACTTTGATACGATTGAACTGTATTTCTTTACCTTTTTGTATTCGTTCACTTTACATCCGACGACGACTTTATTTACGACGAATCAACGTTGATCATGTCTCGTCCTCAAGGTGGGCAAGCCCCCTCCGAAACGCTTCCGCCCACCGCTAGAGCGATCGCCCTCCTCCTCGCATCGACACCCACGGTCCAAGATACCCAGCCTGGCGTACTCCATCAACTCCTCGAGTTTGCACACCGCTACACGATCCAGGTGCTGTCGGACGCCCAAGTGTACGCAGAACATGCCGGACGCTCTGGAATGTCCAAAATCGAGATGGACGACCTCGTCCTGGCCGTGCAGGCGCGCGTCGGGTGGGAGTTTGGAGGACGCGTGCCCAAGGAGGTGCGTCTTCCCCGATGCTCGAGGATGGACCATATTCACGAACCCCCCCTTCCTCCCCCTCGGTCGTGTCTGATAGTACCTCATGTCCCTCGCGTCGCAAACGAACGCGACGCCACTCCCTGCGGCACCCGAAGTCTTTGGCGTACGGCTGCCACCGTCGTCAGAGACGCTGACGTCCGTCAACTTTGACCTCTTGCCGAACAAGCCTCCGCCGACGCTGACGCTCTACGACGAGGAGGTAGAAGAGATCGAGGAGGACGAAGAAGAAGGGCCGGTGGCGCAGGAGGACGAGGAAGACGACGCCGACATGGAGCCCGCTGCAATTCCGCTGACGAACGCGCCGATAACGCCGACGGACGTCGAGATGGGAGGGACTCCGGCGCCGATCATTGCAGGCGATGTGCCGGAAGAGGGGAGCGAGAACGGGGAGGAGGCAGATTTGTTTGGAGGAGGCGGAGACGATGAAGACGAAGAAGACAGCAACGCGGACGAGGTGATGGAGGAAGTGCAGACAACCAGCACGCCTTCCAGTGGTGTTAAGCGGAAACTGGTGGAGGAAGAGGACTACGACTAATCGGTTGGCATCGACATGCGTCTGTTGTACTTTTAGCACGATCTAATATGTATTATAAATACAAGAAGCAACGACATAAACTAAGTTACAGTCGTCCGCATGCAACTGCTGGGGTGACCAACCGAGCAGATCTCACTGCTGCATCCAGACAGCGATGAGGAAGACTAGTATAGCAATAATGATGAGAATAATGGCAGTCCATGCTGCAAGGCAACATGAGGTCAAGACAGGCAAAAATAGGGGAGAGAACTAACATTGGCCCCCAAAGATTTCAGGAATGCTGACCACGCGTATGGAGCTGTCAACGCCACCAGACACGAGCAGTTTTGAGGTAGGACTGAATCGGAGAGTGGTAATTGGAAACTCGTGGGCTTTCAAGATGGACAACACGGGCTAATAATTTCGGCAGGTTAGTATCACAGTGCAGCGCGATACGATACAGCTCACAGTCAAAGTATTCGAATCCAAAACACCAAGACGAAGGTCAGATGCCCCGAACGCGAGTAGCCTGCCATCTGAGCTAAGAAAATTCCGTTCAGCGTGTTGGTCTACGCGTGTTGAAATACCATCCACACCTTAGATCAAAGCACGTCAAGTTAGCATCACATATTTTGCGGATTGTTTCTGGTTGGACATCAATGGAACCATCCTTTTTAGAGATTCTCCATTTCAGCACATATGCTCGCTTCTTAGCGAGCTTCTCGCGTTTAGCACGAGGCAGGGTCACATTAACCACGGTATACAGCATGTCTTGATGAACAGAGTGCAACCTACAAAAATAGTGAATAGAGTAAAATGCCTTGGGCTCACGAAATTACCGTGCAGCACGAAACGTGGCGTTTGATTGAGGGGGAAGTCCAGATATCGAGGGAACATCGATGGATTTGATCAAACTGAGCTGCTCCGGAGAGGTAGAATGTGAGATGCTATCCTTTGCTGCATTAGGTGCTTCGTCATCTGTGTGGTTAGGGAGGGTGTACACCAAAACTGTCGAACTAGTAGCGAGAAAGAGCTTGGATGATAGAGTCATCGAAGAGGTGGCAATGACAGGAAGAGGTTGTACATACGTGCGATGAAGAGAGTGTAGCATCGTATATTTCTCCCTTGGCGACTTGTGTTGAGGCGACGACAGGTAAAAGTGTGTCATAACGGAGAACTGAAAACTGAAGAATTCGGTTGAGGTGGGTGTGAAATATAAGATGATGGATGTGTTACATCATGAGCACCCGCAATAACCAAATATCTGCCATTCGGTGACAGGACAGTGACGCGCTGCAGGTCGAGTAAATACGATATTGTCCACGTTGACTAACCGACGAACCTGGTAATCATCCAAGTTGCCAGAAGTAAGCGTAGAACGGGTTGCAAGCTGTACAAACCTTTGGTCCAAGTCAAGTTAACGGCGAACAATTGGTGAATGGAAAGAAGTACTTATGCTCGTCTGTACCCACCGAGAACTTTCTACAGTTCTCATTCTCCAGTTTCTCCACCTTTTCGGTACTGCTATTGATACCACATACGAGAGTCCTGCTCTGCAAAGCTGAATGACTGGGTGTCCGCGTGGCATTGAACATGTAGTGATACCTGGGGATGCGCAGCCATGCTCATTGGCGCATCATCGCCTTTTTCGAGTTCTAGCTCGCTTAGAGCGTGTAGTTTTCTGTCGTCAGATACACGAAACAGTCTCTAGTTGAGAGTGAGGAATAGACATAATCCCGACGCGTAGGGTGCATACCAATTTGTTCTTTATCCCTGTCCTCGAAGCACCACCTCCAGCACCGACGACGACTTGATCGTCGGCAATGAACACGCATGAATAGACTGGGAATGCGGGGAAGGAATGTGCGGTGTGTTGTGCGCGCATGGCTGTCTCGGTGTGCGGCGTCGCAAAAGGCATTCAACACGTGTGGGAAGCACCTTCTCTCCTGGGTTACTCGGAACGAACTGCGCAAGAAATCCTTCGCTCATGTTCTGGGTCGTGGACGACCCCGTGTTCGTCCTACCCCACCTTACTCTACAGACCATCATCGGTATCAGTGTCTCCATCGCTGGCAACATCCTTATATCACTCGCTCTCAACCTTCAGAAACTCGCCCATCTGCGACTCGACCTCGCGCGGCGTGACAGCGATCAATCTGAATCTGACACGGAACGGGAATCCAGACAGCCAGGGCGCGATCTGAACGCTAGGCACATCTCACGTTCGGACACTGCCGCTCGTCTCGGTCCAGCCGAGCACGACCTAGAGGACGGGGAACATTTCGAGACACAGCCGCTCATTCCCCACCGATCTTCCGGACAATCTTCTTCATCGACCTATGGCCTATCCCAATACACCCTCCCTATGGATGATGCTAGAAGCCGGAGAAGTAGCAGTAGTTCGCGACCCACACGGCATCCACGAAAACCCACCTTCGCTTCAAAGTTTCTACCTCCGCCGTTGAAATTCGGGGTTGGTTCATCCGAATTATCGAACTCTCGCATGGATCGTTCGGGTAGATCAGCATTACCGGTCGAAGACGTCTTCACCCAAGGGCCTACACAGATCAATCATCAAGGCAAAGGAAAGATATCTTCCCAGAACACGGATATGAATAGAGATAGAAAAGAGAGTGATTACCTACGATCCAAACTGTGGTATGTCTCTCATGCGCTTTTTTTGGCGTCCATTATAACTCGTTTATATAGGTGGTCGGGCTTTATTCTGATGAATATCGGCGAGTCTGGGAACTTCATCTCTTATGCATTCGCACCCGCCTCGATCGTTGCGCCACTGGGGACGGTGTGACATTCAACCCACTCTTCGACGCCGATCGATTCTTATTGAATCATATTTCAGTTCGCTCTCGTTGCAAATTGCTTTTTCGCACCTTTGCTTCTGAACGAACGCTTCCGCCCGGTAAGCAGACTCCACAGTCCCGGAGCAGGCTAATGACGATACACAGCGTGACATAATCGGAATCCTGCTTGCCATCATCGGCGCGACAACTGTGGTGCTCTCTTCTCCATCATCGGACGGCTCAGCACCTGTGCTGACACCTGATGCTCTCATCGAGGCGATCACCCAACGTCCCTTCGTGATCTTTTCGCTCGTATATTTGGTTTCTGCAATCATCCTCGGAGGTCTTAGCGAAGGTGGATTGGGAAGGCGTGTGGTTGTGATTGATATTGGTTTATGTGCTATATTTGGTGGGGTATCGTAAAATACGCATGGTGCAGTAACGGGCTAACCTTGATGCAGGCGGCTTCACGGTGTTAGCAACAAAAGCGATATCGACCCTTTTGACCAAGGAATGGGTAAAAATGATAACCGAATGGATCACGTACCCTATTCTAGCAGTCAGCCTCTCAGTCCGCATGTTGGCCTTGCGCTGATCGACCATTGTAGGTGCTCGTCGTCACAGGAATTCTTCAGATTCGATATCTCAACCGAGCGTTAAAGCAATTTGACTCCAAAATCGTCATTCCCACTCAATTTGTATTTTTCACGTTGTCCGCAGTTATCGGATCTGCGGTGCTCTATGGCGACTTCCGACGGGCCTCGTTCCACGAAATGGTGACATTTCTCTATGGCTGTGCGGCTACGTTTACAGGTGTGTTCGTCATTGCAAGCAGCCCGAATGGAAACGCAAGCGAGTCAGTGCACGATGAAGAACGCCATGATGCAGGAGGCAGGCGGGAGGCGACCTCGAGGATCGATGGGTCTGGATCGCTGGGAACACAGAGTCATTCTGCTCAGGGAACGCCCAAAGCAGGCGCGCGCGAGATCCCTGTGCTCAGGCACAGGCCAAGCACGGTGAGCCTGGTGGGATACACGCCTGTGCAAAACTATTTGCTCGTACACACGCCACCGAGAGACCGAGTGGTATAGAGGGGAGAGCTTGATGACAGCGCCTTGTATGTAAATGATTATTTTATGCTATACCCATATAAGGGAACATACATTCTGTTATCTCCAAAAAAGGGATAGCGATGAGAAACGGCTGTATGACGTCAGGCAGCGGAGCTCCAACGACAGGCTGGAATGACAAAAAGGAACATGCAGCGGTATACTTACCTCCACCATCCTTTACTCCCTCATCCACTCCCTCCCTTCCTCCTCGTCGACAACAGCACAGATGCCTGCAGTGGTCGCAGCCTTCAAGAGTCCGTCTATACACCTCACATTTATAACCTGACTCACAACCTTCACTAGATCTCATCCGCAAACATCACAACCATCGGCAACCTGAATCTGACCCTCAGGACCACTCAAAACCCCCACCCCCGCAGACCTCTCAGGATACCATCAGAGAGCCTCAACAACCGGAACCCCAAATACCTCCTCCCCCAGAGCCAGCTCCTCAATCACACCCGCCTCCCGAACCCGCTGTGAAAGCAGACATGGTCGCCCCATCAGACGCGCGCAATCCCAAATCGAACATGCCTACCTACAAGGGACTCGAGAAATTTAGGCTCGTGGCTCAGATGGGAGAGTAAGCACTCCTGCACGCGTGTCCGATGGTCTGAAACAACGTGGATCTTTCAGTGGCGCTTTCTCGAATGTCTACAAAGCGATCGACCTTACTACCGGTGGGAAAGTAGCCGGTGAGCCCGTAACCGTCGGTTCCGGATCTTATCCTTGCCTAATGACGTCCCTCAGTCAAAGTAGTTCGGAAGCACGAACTGAATGCATCACAGGTAAGTACCCATACCCGACCTCGGCCTCCAGTAGTTCATATCACCCTACCTTCCTCCACTTCACTATCCTTCTGGTTCCCGCTCCCGCACATCTCGTCTATTCACGACATTGTCCCTCTGTAAGGCCGGCGAAAAATTTCTCAGTGCTCAGTATAAGAAAATGCCGCGCGTCACAGAGGTGACATCCTTGCTTTCTGTTGCGTTTTCGATGCGGTGAAACTGATTACCTTTTGCTTTGTGTAAAGCGTGCAAACATTCTCAAAGGCACGTCCGATCTTCTGTAGATGGAAGCAAATCATCAATTTCTTCTCAGAGGTACAAATAATGCGCGGGATGAATCATCCATCAATAGTCAAGTTAATCTCGTTCTCTGAATCGCCGGATTACTATTTTCTTGTACTTGAACGTAAGCTATTATCCCCCATGAAGTTTAGACTCGTTTCACACACGTCGCTAGTCATGGAGGGAGGAGAACTGTTTCACCAGATCGTTAAGCTCACCTACTTTAGCGAAAGTCTTGCAAGGCACGTCATATTGCAAGTTGCCCATGGCATCCGATATCTGCACGAAGAGCGTGGCGTGGTTCACCGGTGAGCATCTCTACAAGGCAATGTCATTTCCATCATCGTTAACCCTTCTGCGTGTGCAGAGATATCAAGCCGGAGAATCTGCTGTTCGAACGAATACCTATAATCCCATCCATGACTATCATACGGCGTCCGTATGACGAGGAAAAGGAAGACGAGGGCGAATTTATCCCGGATGTCGGTGGCGGTGGCATTGGGCGAGTGAAGATAGCTGACTTCGGCTTATCGAAAGTTGTGTGGAACGAGGAAACTATGACGCCATGCGGAACTGTCGGCTATACCGCTCCTGAAATCGTCAAGGATGAGCGATATTCAAAGAGCGTCGACATGTGGGCACTTGGATGCGTTCTCTATACGCTCCTTTGCGGATTTCCACCTTTTTACGACGAGAGTATCAACGTTCTGACAGAAAAAGTTGCTCGAGGGTATTACACGTTCTTGAGCCCTTTCTGGGATCATATCAGTAGTTCAGGTATCGTTTTCAGAGTTCTCGAGAATGTCCTCCTCAATCTGATTGTACTTCTAGCCAAAGGCCTGATAGAACACCTGCTTTGTGTCGATCCAGCTCAGCGATATACCATAGACGAATTCCTGGCGCATCCATGGTGTAACACAGACCCGGCTCCACCCGTTCCACCATCCCCCAGCAGCTATGCCCGAACACCACCTTTAGACTCACCTCTCCTGAGTGCGGCACATGGAGGGCTTGAAACAGCACGTTCTCCAGGACTGGCAACCTTGAAGGAAGCTTTCGATATCACGTACGCAGTGCACCGAATGGAAGAAGAAGGTGCTCGTCGCCGCGCTTACAATGGACGAGGCGGTGCAGGGACAAGAGGTTTTTTGCACGGGCTCAACGAGGACGACGAAGAGGGCGAAATGGACGATCAGAGTTTAGTTAACGAGGCCCGCCATCGACGAGGTCAAGCTAATGGCGCTCCAGCAGACGCAAAAGCAGTTGCAGCACGAAACGCGGATGTGCCTGCCATAGTGAATGTCATCCCGGAGAAGAACTTATGGGACGGACGAGCTGGAACTCGTGATCGCGGCCGCCGCACGGGAGGTTCGAGAGCGTTTGAGCTGGATATGGACAATGCGACATTGCTGGGTCGTCGCAACAAGAGGACGGGAGCCAAAGTCGTGAATCCAATGGCGCATAACATCATTCCTCCAGGAAGCCCAATGCGTATCGAGTAGTGCATTGGCCACCCCCGTCTCATTCATTCACCCCGATTCCAAACCGGCTGTTTGGTGGTTGCGTTGACTGCACTGCTCAGCAGTTCATCCTGACCCTCACCGGTTCTATCCGATTATCTTTCAATTTGTTCGGACCATTTCAGAGCCCACTAGATGGGGGCTTCTTTATCACTGCGATGCACATCTTTTTTTTTCCACTTGCATGATGTACTCTTCTACCCATAGTTGTAACATGCCTAAGCATACTCGATCTTACAGCAAGTTTCTATTGGACGTCATACGATGTATTCTACCCTAATATCACCGCCGTGGTTGTAACCAGGATAGCACCTTACACGGGAACCCACATTAGATTTAGACGACAGATAATCATGCTCAATTCTCCACGACCAGTATAGAACCACCCCCGTCTTTTGTGACCCGACGGCGAGTCTTCATCAATATGTACCTGCGTCCAAACTGGTTCAGCTTGGGAATCTGACCCAATCTCGGGGCGCCAGCAGTGGTAGAAGCTTGGGGTCCGTCCGGGAATACGCCAAACCCAGAGGGCGCTAGCACGATGGCCTCACCCGTCTGCAAAACATCGTTAACGACCAGAGAATCGAAGAAGAAAAAGTCCACGTGCGACAAACTTACCTCGAGTTTGACCACGCGGTCAAAGGCGTCATCGGCAGAGATATCAGCAGACACGTGTTTGGCTAGATGTTCCCACCAAGACGGGGACGAGAATCGATGTAAGATCGCAACGGTGCAGAGATCGAGTAACACCGGGGGAACGACGGTCGGCTCTGGGGGATGAAGACGTAAAATGCACGGTTGATCAAGGGGAGAAGGGGAAATGAAAACGCCTTACCTTGCGTGCTGATAATCAGGCGCATGGCCAGATGCCGCTGTTCGCGCGCCAAAGTCAGCAAACACTTGGTGAGCCCGGCTACGGTCTTGTATGGAGACAGATACTAGAGACGAAGAGTCGGTGAACGGCGCATGCGAGAACTCGCGTCATTGCTGACCTTGTGTGCCTCGTCCACTATGAGGACTTTGCCGGTTCCGACTTCCGCCCTGACGAACAGGCGAGTGATGATCTCGAACAATCCACACGCCGACGCGGGATCGATGAACG
Source organism: Leccinellum luteum (assembly GCA_038091855.1). NCBI lineage: Eukaryota > Fungi > Basidiomycota > Agaricomycetes > Boletales > Boletaceae > Leccinellum > Leccinellum luteum. Next base: position 12,626 of record JBBPPG010000760.1, read on the forward strand.
GGTCCGAAAGATCGACTATGGTTAGTTGCCCCGCGGCGAATCGGTTAGTTTGCTGCGATCGGGGGCGGGTATCGAGGAAGGAAGTCAGCAACGCCATGCGTTGCTCTAGCCCCATTAGCTGAGCAGGATTGAACGACTCCTTCTTGTCCGCAAGTCGTTTCATGAACTCGTCGTAGTTAAAGTTTTCTCCTAGATCCCTCAAAATAGACTGCGTTTTGTTAGTCCCATTAGAAAAAGAAGGAAAATATATCCCTACTAGAACGCCTTGAATGTAAAGCGGGGCAGAATCGGATGACCCGATTGCCATCATGGATAGGAATGCTTGCGCGTCGAGCTCGTCCTTTTTCAAAAGAAGGGGTTCGACCGTTACTCGATTTCCCAGAGGGGCATAAACGGCCGTCATCGTCTTCAACGACGACCGTGAAACGTATACCTTGACCCGCGGAGTCTGCACGGCAGGTACATCTGACAATGCCACCCATGCGGCTTCGCTGGGCCTGGCACCCGGTCCCCCCTCTCCAAAATGAAGAACTAAACCAGCCAAAGGCTTCTGCAAGAAGCCAAGCGGACGAAGGTTTGGAATGAACATACTCTCCAACAAGATGGAGACCGTATGCGATTTTCCCGATCCCTGCACTCCACAGACTACTGCGGAGAACGGCGCGTTCTATAACCCACAGATGATGAATAGCCTTTAGAATATCAGTGGAATTGCTCTCACCGTATTGATGTAGAGGCGAGGGTCCGCTGGGGAATATGGTTGTGATTTATTGCTACATAAAACACATTGCATCAAGCACCTGAGAACCCTGCGTTGATTAACTCACAATATGTGTAGTGCACGGCCCAGGACACCATACTGTGTCCCGTTATCGCGGTATCCTGCTGCGACGTAAGCGTCGCGCGTGACTATGGGAGCAGTTCGAAGCTCGTGATCTTTGCTGCGACCTTGGGTATCGTTTGCGCCATCATGAAGGAGGGCAAGCTCCTCCTGAAAAGTGAGCGTCAAACGACGAATTCGACATGAACGATCCCAGCACATACGTAGACTGAACCCGAGTCTGTTGGAAGTGTAGATGATGCACCGTTCAAGTTGTTGTCTCCGTTCTATAATTGATACAGCCGATGCGAAAACATCGACCATGTTTGTTTGCCAGCCGGATTATGCCATCGACAACAAAGGGACGCACAGATGAAGATTGGTGCTGCGGAGCGGTGCCCTTTGGAATGGCCATTGCTATGGTTGTGGCGGAATTCTTGACGGAGGTGGAAGGGGACGACTGGATCAACTCAGTAATATAGGAAGACAAGGATGGGGAGAATCATCTACCGTTGCCACTTCGGCAGCAGAATATCTAATGGATCGGGAACCCGCATCCTCGTGCTTGCTGTGACTGCCGTTTGCCGATATCAAAGGCGAAGTGTCTCCGATCTGTAATCGAATCAGAGGTGCACGGCGGCTGATCGTGTCGATGCGAGACTACCTCGGAAATGTACAAAGTAGGCGCGGGTTGATGAGGATCCAGGGCAGAACGGATGGTGGCTTGGGATACTAACGAACGAGCCACTTGAGGTTTGGACATCTTGTGAATCCTGAGTCCTGTTGTTGCCGAAGGAGGCGTCCCTACTCCGTTCATTGGAGGGGAAGGGAGAAGGGGAGGGTGTAAACTTTAAAGGGAGGGACGTTCCCTTTATACTTGCACGACACGATGCATGAAGTAGCAGTGCTAGTGAGGCGTGGAAGATTCATCTGGGCGTCAAGAAGAGTCTGAGAAAACGCGACGTCCGCGTTGGTTTGCATTGCACGGAATTCGACCCGGTTTAGCTTATACACCATGCCAGCCCTGTTCGACGTTCCAGGCTGGTCTGTACCATCCGCTCCAGTCCCTGCACAGCGACAGTCAAAGAAACGCAAGCGCGCCGCCAATTCGGAGGAGCAGGAGCTACTCCTCAACGCTCAGGTCAACCTTGACAAGCTGATCGATTCTCTCGGTGACGACGCAGCCGATGGATCGTCCAAGAAAAAGAAAAAGACGAAGACGAAGCATAACAAGCCTGCATCCCAGCCTTCTCAACGCGATCAGCATACAGAGGGTCTCCGCTCCTCAGGAAAAGCGCGTAGCCAGACGAAACCTCCTGTTCCTTCCCCGTCGAACCCGCCCACTACTTCCGACAAGAAACCCACTCCGCCAAAGAAGAAGCCAAAAAAGAAAGATGCAAAGCATGATGTTCGGCCCACTCCGAACTTGCCCGGACATTCTCAGGCCGCTGCTCAGGACACTGACAATCTGACCCCACTTCAGCAAAGTTTCAAGAAGAGTTTGGATGGCGCTCGTTTCAGGTTCGTCCAAACCTTCGTGGAGACCCGTTGCGTTAAATAACCCGTCCGCTATAGACTACTAAACGAGACCCTGTACAAGTCGAATAGTCTCGAGGCAGTTCAGATGATGAAGGATGACACGAAAACTTTTCAAGACGTCAGTGCGAGCGATCACAAAGTCCTTGGCGCGAGCTCACTCAGATGTAGTACCATACTGGTTTCAGACGTCAAGTACAATCTTGGCCGTCAAATCCAGTCTCGTACTATGTTTCAGAATTATCATCCTATCCCACGAAAACTGTGATCGCAGACCTGGGATGTGGGGATGCTGCACTGGCCCAGGCTCTGCTTCCTAGGAACCTCATTGTCTTATCGTTCGATCTGGTTTCCGATGGAACCTATGTAACCGAGGCAGACATTTGCTCTCGGGTGCCATTGCCAGGTTCGGAACCGCAATCCACAGAGTCTGCTCAGGGAGAGGCTCAGATCGTTGATGTCGTGGTTTGTGCGCTCAGCCTCATGAATACCAACTGGCCCACATGCATAAGAGAAGCTTGGAGAATCCTTCGACCTGGGTGCGCAGATGTCTAGTAGGCCTGCTAATTCGAGAGACTTAACGGAGCCGACAGGGGTGAATTGATGATTGCCGAGGTTGCGAGCCGCTTTGCGAACGTAAACGAGTTTACCTCGTTGATAACTTCGATTGGCTTCAAGCTTCAAAAGAAGGTAGCCGTTGTCCGAATCAGCCGGTTACCAATGGGATAACACTATCCACAGGACGATGGCAATAGCCACTTTACGTTGTTTCAGTTCAGAAAGGTGGCCAGGACGGTGATTTCAGAGCAAGAGTGGACGGCGCTTGTGTCTCGTGGCCGCGTGTTGAAGTCCTGCGAGTACAAGAAGCGATGAGAGTCGCCCAAACGGGAAGGCGGGTTATTAGTCGTAGTACTGGCTTGTTTGGTAGTCGCTCTTTAGTCGTTATCTTCGTGGTGATGCCAGGAAAACGACACGTTTTGTCACACCCCGTCGTCAATGCAAGGTTGTCGCAACTCCGGTTAGCGACGACCAATTCCAAAGATTTCCGTGAGGTGGGTTGTGCAAGAGCAAACGGCGATGCTGGCTAAGCAGAGGCGCTTATGTAGGGGATCCATGATATCAGCTTTGTTCTGGGTGTGGAGGCTTCGAGAGATCTCGAGCAAGAGTCGTTTGACGGGGTGAGTGCTATCACCATTCCAACGGGCGCGCCGTCACTGACGTATTCTGGTCCCTTTACATTGGTGGCCGCCGGTAGCAAACACCCAT
>JBBPPG010000761.1:0-16228 GCA_038091855.1 Leccinellum luteum
CGTTGCATTCAAGTATATATACTACTGGTACATGTGCACAGACCAAGCTGTGTCTGACGATAAGCTATCTACTACTACTATATAAGGTTAAATGGTTCTCACGACTGTGGGAATATTAACTACATGAGGCGTACACGTGCTATGATGTCATAGATAAGAAAGATAAGTGATAAGGTCAGGTGATGTCACGTGACTGGTCATGTGAGGGCTGACTTAAGCAGGTCACGTGACTCAAAAAGAATGAATTGAAGGATAAAATAAAAGGGTTAAAAATGAGGTTTGTAACAATGGGCAGCATCGGCTATACTTGGATTCGTGTCCGAAAAAAAGGTACAACGGCCACAGTTTTGCGTCGCTGAATGATGTTAGTTATGTTGCATCTGACCAAAACATAAGCGCAACAATGCGACGTGGTAGGCTGCAACCGGGTTTGGGAGGTGAATCTTGCAAAGCACAATGCGATTCAACAAACGCTTGCGACGTGAACAAGTCTCCATACACGCCAATATCGTGGGCCCTATGAGGAGGGTGCCAACGCAAGCTGTACGGTTCGTAGTGAAAGAGGTGGTGGTGTACCGGATCAGAGACCCTCTCACGAATAATCGACACAAGGGAGCAACGATAAAAGTCGGTGACCATATAATTCTTTGGACCTGAGTGAAGAAAGAGATAGTGATCGGTGGGCTTTTCCAGCCGGAATTCTCATCCAACCATTCCACCGAGTCGGCGTCATCTGGGGCAGCCGAGTTGCCCAATTCACGGTCAATCGTCGTCCATGGAGTATCCCGTACATCTTCCGCCCGAAACTCTGAGCTCCCAATGATATCAATAAGGCTTTTGAAGGCAGCCTTGGATTTTTGTAAGCCTTGATTCCAGTACCAATCGCCCAGGCGGAATGAGTTCTCGTTTGGATATGGATGGAAGGGATTGTCGACATTTACATGTATTTCTCTTGGTTGATGAGGGGTCTCGACTGAACAATCTTCGGGATCATGGCTGGGCAGAGTCCTCTCATCGAATAGACGAAAGAGACCGAACGAGTTTATTTGAGTCTTGAACATTACGCGCGGTTGATGGTGTTGTACCCGCCGGTTCTGATTCTAAGGCTACTGGGGGAGCAGGACTTGGGGAGACCAGACGTGAGTGAGCCACCTGTGACTCCATGTCTTCAGATGGAGGCGGCAAGGGCATGAGTGGCTCTGGAAGCATATCCCTAAAACGTGCAGGGAGTTTCCGATTCATTCGGTGAGCCCTTCGCTGTGACAATGGTAATGAGAGGTCTTCTTCCTGTGCAACCTGAAGGTCTGGCCCATTGACATGATGGGGAATGTCACGGAAATGGGCCTGGAATGGATACTATCGATTAATCATTGTAGATCAGCTGGAAAAAGTACCGAAATATTACCTCTCTAGTCAGAAGGTCCGTATCACCTGGGCCATAGCGAGACAGACCATTGCTACTAGTGGCGGTCGACTTGGAGTCCTTGAGTCTAACGGTTTCTTCAAATGGTGCAACGTCACAATTAAGCTCAGCGGAAGTCTCTGATTCTGGCAGGCCGATGCGTCGCTTCTTGCTCTGGTAAATTTCTTTGGCCCAAAGTAACGCACTGGAGAGACATTTTCTGCCTTTCTGACATGTTTTATGGTGCCTTGTGAAAGCTCCTGCGTCACTAAAGGAACGACCACAGATGCACACCTGACAAAACGCTTCTGACATACCCAGTGGTCGACGTATGGTGACAGCAAAGGATGCTAAGATATACCAGCTAGTGACGCACGCTGAGTTGGGCACCGCGGGAAGATGTGGGGCCAAAATTAATATAATTTAATACCAAATTAAATCAAAACAGAGGATGAGGGACAACCCAGAACATGTAGTAAGGACTGAGAACACAAGCACAACATGACAGCAGAACGAGAAGACGACGACATTTCGATTTCATTCTTGGGCCATTACTGCTTGCTAGATAACCAAATCGTGTTACTATTACAGACCCTACCAAGCACAAATGAAGCATGCCAAGGTCAATGATTTCCATACATTATCAAGCTCCAAGTCCACTTGAGAGAGCAGACGTGACTCCAAGTTAGTATACCAAGGCTTGGGTCGGACTCGGAATCTCCGAGGACTAAGCGGAAAATGATAACATGATAAACAGACTCCCCGACTCTTCAGTTATTCAGTCGGGCTATACAAACACATCTGAACAGCGGGATGCGCTATTTGTTAGTTATGTTGCGTGAGATCCACGTAGAGAAGCTCACTGTTAGCCTGGGCTAGCACCACACGCATGTCCCTGGTGAGATTACTTGGAGCCGACTTGGTCCCTATTGATGTCAGGAGTGGCGCCATTTGCCCGAGTGTATGGGCCATCCTTATCAACGGTCGCGACCACATCTTCGTCTGTGACACTTTCTTTTGTTTGGCAATCACCGGCTCAACCTGGTTATCCTCACAGTCTCTCAACTCGACTGATTTTGTGTATGCATGCCTGAACATGTGAGAGCAGACGGACCATGTTACAAGTCAGTCCAGGGGGCAAGATCGCCGGACGGACAGTAGGGAATCCGTCCCGAAGGGTACGAACCAACAATAACCAGGCCCAATGACTGGGGATGCTACTATCCAAATTATCCTTGGACCAGAGCTTGGCGATGTAAGGGGGACGTGTGTATGCGTTCAACGTGCGGCAGCACCAAAACGACTACAGAGGGATACCTTAGTCAGAAGGTCACCCATGAGAGCACATGTGCAAAATCGAAACACTGCTCACCTCTGCCGTGATTGTACCTGCTCTGGAAATATGCAAGGCAGTCGCTTGAACGGAATGAACATCCTACCACAGCCGAATGTGGACTTCAGGTATCTGACTTTCTTCCAGCTGGAATGTCTGCCACGCACAAATCAGACAAACGGCATGCGGTAAAGCAATCCAACCTTACCCTCGTTACATCGCTGTGGTACCCAAACAATATGTCTTCAGCATCAGTAAGAACCAGAACAGAGGTGCCTAGTACTTACACGGTCAGTTCCTGCGTTATGCGGGAGTGTAGCATTCATTTTCCTTGGTGATACGGCAGCGTGGGGTGACACACAACGCACACAGTCAACCCAGCAGTTTTCAATACCTTGTCGACCAGCCAAATCGCCTGACACGAATGCTGATGATCTACGCCCAGACGGCGCGGATTGAACAATGAGTGGGAGAGGCTGCTTGAAGAGACTCCATGAGGCATCAAAGAGGTTTCCAAAGAGCTGGAGACTGGTTCAGCAACATAACCAGATGTGTTTAATGCATGGAGAGCGTGAGCAAGGTCGCTGTCGCTCCCTCCCACCATGGGAAGGCATTATAGAACCTGAGCGTCTCGTCTCCGGAGCTGGTGACAATCGTCTCTCCATCAGGACTCATGGCAAGATAGAGTACCCAATGCGTATGTCCTGTTAGCGAAGTGAAGGATATCGCCATATATGTATTTGGTTCGTGCCGGAGAAGCCGTGCGTACTACCGAGCTCATGCAAGGTGTGTGACCAAATGAGATTGCAGACCTGCAAACGGGCCGTCGGTCACGACAACTGACAAGCGAAAAAGTCCAACATACCTAGCTCCCATTGTCCAAATCGTTCCCATGAACGTATTCCAAAATTATATGTATTTATCCTGTGTACCGCCACCCATAGCTAGGATTCCAGAGACATGAGGATCCCAAGCGAGTGCCTTGATGGCTGCAGTGTGCTCGTAGAATTTCTATAGGGGGACGTCGCCGTGACCACCACTATTTGATCTTGAACGGCGCATCGAAATGCCAATGCTCCCGCCAGGTCCAAATCCAGAAGAATGAAATGGAAGATGCAGTAGAGGAGGCACGACAAGATCTGGAGAGGTCCCATATACACACCTTGTCGCTGCTGCCGCTAGCAAGCGTTGAACCCGTCCCAGAACCTCCAGGGCCTTGAGTTGGTGCACCTCCTGTACTCGGAGCCATAATACCTCCTTCAGCCCCCTCGGCACCGATAGCAGGGCTGCAGCGTGTTCCCCAAACCCATTCTCACTGGCAACTGCACACTCCACCGCAACCCACGAACTTCCTGGCGACGCCCAACACACCTCCTAAACGGCTGTCCTCCGGCGCTTTCACGGATGTCTCGGTGGTGGCCCATGTGATCTCTGCTTCCACTAGAGCACCGATCCGATGAGAATGTGCGAGGGAGTGTGTGGAGATGACAGAGAGTGTTGGGACGTCATATATGTGTAGATGGCCAGGGAACGTGCCAACTACAAGTGTCGTACCCTAAACATAAATGGTTGGCAACGCATACAAAACGAAGGTGAGGACGGAACCTTTTGCACTCAGGCAACGGAGCTGATCATATCGCCAGATCCACTCGAGTCGCACAAGTTGGAGAACGGCAGCATGGTGAGCTGATCAAAGGTAGATACAACCCCCCAAACCGACCCTGAGTATGTTGGTACTTGATCAGTCGACAAGGTAAAAAAAAGTCATCCGCAAGATCCGGTGCGTTGAGGACCCGATAAGGGACTTTGCAGACACTACGGAAACTAGTAACATGGCGATTTGAAGAGTTGTCTGGACTCTGCGCGTACGAGAGACATGCAATCGGGGATGGTGACTTGTAATGAAATGTGCGCCAGCACGTCAGAGCGGTGGATGCCATGTACGAAGATGGATGAGGAAAACGATACAGGATGACAAGGTGAAGGAGGGGTAAGCTGTAAAGGATGGAATTGAATATGGTGTTGACTTGCTCTGATGGCAAAAGGGCCGGCGAACGGATATTTTCCAAATCCGGGCTGAGCCAAGTACGTAACAGAAGAGGATGGACAAAACTCAGGCTTTGTGGCATTCGCTTTGGTGAGTATCGTGCGATACTTTAAAGTCGGGGGATTGCTGTCGTGAACGCGCGTCTACGATGTACTTTAAAGACCACGTCACCCTTCTGCGTCCATGAGATGATGTCACTAACTTACAATTCAAAGCAGATCCTCGAAGAACACTACCAATAACGGAGGGTATGCCTCCAAAAAATATCGGATACCGCCTGCTGAACCTGTCGGCGACGAGGGGTGAACGGAATAGCAGCGAAGCGACCCAAGGAGTACATTGCAACCATGAGACCCAACGAGGATGATTATGGTCTGTCATTCGAGTCAAGCCACTATGGCATCAATCATGGACACTGACTCACATTCGAGCCAAGATGACACAGCCTGGAGGCCGTTTAGTCGTAACTATTTCCACGTGAGCACTTTATGTTTGAATGCAGGAATATTAACTGCTTGCCCAGATGTCATGCTGACTGCGATACAAGCCGGAAACATCAAGATATATAAGAGTCGAAGGCTAGGTTTTCTGTACCATCGAACCTTGTCTTGCTAGGCAAGTCGAGACACGATGTCGTCCGAATTTATTTCTAGTGGAGCATAGCTCTGTCCATCCTTCCGTGAGTTCATGTTGTGAAATCCACGCTTGTCTGAATACGCGGAGGTAACTCGAATGAGAGGGTAAGTAAAGTAACTTAGAAACGCGATAAGCTGCGCGCAGGCCTGTTGGCCGTGGTCACATCTGACTTTCCATCAGGAAATGTCACCACGTTACGTCCGACCTTCATTGATTCACGATGAAAGCCCAATATCGTCCTTAAAGGTAAATTTTGAGTTCTAGAAAATGATTACAGGAGATGACTGACTTACAATTGCAAGACTATATTTTATTGAGCTGGATCCGCAGGTTGGGATGAGAATACACACACTTAAAGATGTGACCACGTCGATTCCAGACATAAACTCTGACAAGAACACTCATAAGCTTACAATCGCAGAAAAAAAAAAGACTCAATATACTCTTCTCATCAAGCCAGATGCCATTTCGGCCTGTGATAAAGTCAGCTCATCCACACGTCTTCTCAGAGAAACATCAACCGATTTTGAAGTGAACTGCACGAGATGGATCCTCCGAGACACCTCCCGCTTGTCCAGAACGATGTGAGTTAGCTTGGGATATCGAGATCGACGATCTTGCCTCCACTCTCTTCGATACGCTGAGAAATGTTGACAAGACTGACGTGAGCTCCCGTGCATTCCTGCAGAGATCGACGAAAACGGACTGTTCGGCAGTCTCTCTCTCGTGTTTCATGTTCGCAGTCATTCCATTCTTGCATGCATTCTCTAGTGAATCGATGTAAAAGCGTCTGTGAACAAGTGAGTCGGGCCAGCGATAAGGGTGTAGCCTAGCAAACACGCACAGATGCCTGAAGATCAAGCTACTGTCATACTTGCGGTCAGAAGGATCGCTCATGACGACATCATCTTCAGGTTGTTTATCATCAACAACAGACGAAGTAACAGAGAAGGTGAAGAGACTCACTGCTGCTTGCTCTTCTTCGGACAGTAACTACGGACATCTGCACGATCAACTTGTTGAGAAAGTGAAGACGAAGTACTTAGCAGAACTTGGAGCGAATCAAGGGTCTCGCTACCGCTCCCTTCCACATTCACCCATTCGTCATTATCCTCATCATGATTAACGGAATTGGCATCAGTTTCCAATTCCGTTGCGCTGTCGTCAGTAGCTATTTCGGACCTGGCATTCGTATCCACTCTCAACCAATCCATGAGGACCGGATCCATATCTTCCAGACACTGCCTTCGTCTCGACATCTGCTGCAATCTCCACACTAGCACCCTGCTCGCGAGGCACAGGTGACTGCCGTTTATTCTACTATTACCTCATCATCTTTGTCATCGTCAGGTTCGTGGTATTCCGCAGAAATCCGTCGATCGTTCGACGCATAGAAAAAGTATCTGCAAAGCATATAAATCTGAGGAACCGATGAAAGCAGCACTCCTATAATGCACCCCTTCTTCAATGTGAGCAGTTCGTCCCTGGCGACGCATTCCAAAATCCTTTTCGACTTGACGATTAGCATATGCACGATAGTGCCACTGTAAACTACTATAGCAGGTTGTTAAGACGTCACAACCTGAACACAACTTTCACCGTTCGCATATACCCTGTCAAGGATGAGTGAATTGCTGGTACGACTACAAATTGTGTAATTCATACAATTGCATAAAATCTGCAGCGGTCTTCTTCACCGGTCTTCAATTTTGGGTTCACAGATACCACTATCGAACATGTTAGCCCTGCATCACGAATAAAGAGTGTGATGTTATACTCACCGTGCAACAGTTTTCAAAGTCCCGAACGGTAAGTTTCACTCCAAAACGGGAACCCATCTCTTCATCAAGAACTTGAATGATTCTGCGGCTTCGATGAGCACACAGTACACCTAATGGATGCGCGGACGTACCCATCAACTCCTTCATCATATCCCCCATCGATGTAGGGTGTTAGGTTGGCGTCTGGGTCCCTCACATGCTCTCCGTAAAGGCGCGTGTAATTCTTTCCTTCTCTACAGCAGGCATGAACGACTGACCGAGCGGGACACCATTCGTTCTCACCTCGAACAGTAGAAATACTCATTACCACGCTTTTGCAGTTGTATCTGTTTCTTAGCCTGTTTTTCTTCAATAGTGGATATCCTTGACGGAATCTTCGAACTTGTGTTTCGGTCACTTGCATGGCAAAGTGCGAACGCGCGGAACAACTAGACAGCTTTGTCCCATCGTTGCCACGAGCCTCAGCTCTCGGGAAGGTTTGATATCAGTCGTGCCTCAGCTTTGAGTCTACACATCGGATCTGATAGCTCCCATGCCACCTTCTTCGGATCTGAACATATGTTGAACAAGTCTTCAGCATCCCCTTTATGGATATGACTATTTCTGGAGTCACGTTGTCACATAGACGTTATTGAGGGAAATTGAATTTATTACCTTTAGGCACAATCTACACGATCTACTTTTTGTCCTTCAGGGATGCTATGATTGTAAACGCGCTGAAGAATTTTGGACTGGGCGTCTCTACGTACGAATGTCAACGCCACGAACCATCAACACGGAAGGTGCGACGTACTGTTTGCCCACATTCCGAAACAGCTCATCAAGAATACCGTTCAGGTCTTCCACGAACAACGGCCTCCCGCGACTACCGAGGAACGCTTGTTCACGACCTCGTAGAGCACATTCGAAAAGTCGCCGGATCCTGCCTAGAACCAAACCTCAGCTAACCCATGGAACCACCACAACAGACGTGTTTCCAGAAGGGCCTCTTCCAGTTGAGGAGTCTGATCGCGAGTAGAAATACTCCAGACATAATGAAATGAAGGTAGCATAACAATAAAAAGAAGCCTATGGGTAGCAAGTCGTCATCCCTGACCCTTTCAGCGGAGGGTTGCTACATATCTGGTCAGCATCTGGTTTACAATCCACTGGACAAACCAACATCCTTCCGGGAAACCTCAGTCTTCCTCTCAGTGCTGTGGAAGTAGTCGAGTGCCTTTCTTGCCTCCTTCTCTGCTTCCTCTGCGTTATGTACTTACTGGAAGATGTCTATTGCTCGTATAGAAGTCAAGAAAGTTTCCATCCCCTTCACGTCCGTCGCATTCGAATATGAATATGACTTCCACAATCATGGCTGCAGCAGACCCACGTAGTGACGGCTTGAGTGTGAGCGGCTCCGAGTTGTTGTGGAGAAGGATGGACAAAATAAGGACTTATGTACTAAAATTGCGCAGCGTCACAACTCATCCAGCGGATAGCCGTCAATATTTCGTACACCTTCTGTAGTTGTCTCGGACTGAAAGACTTAGCACAACAGTTGTCGCCGATGCAACCTGAATGGCCTGAACTACCAGTGGGCCCCCCTCAGGCTACCGCGTCAGGGAAGTTACAGTAACCCTTTTAACCCAGACCTTTGCTTGCTCATGCGTCAGGATCAGAGATGCAATGAAACCGACCCAGACTATAAGAGAAGTAAGAAAATAGATCACAAATCAGAGTCGATCTGAGTACTTGTCTGAGTATTCCTTGAGTGAACGCAATGATGACCTCTTCCGAATTCGATATCTTGCTTGCATCTGGACTTGGAGGTCTCTCAGGCTCGACTAGACTTGGTCGTCAACACGTCAACACCCATCAACCACTGGCAGACAGCCACAGACTACATACATTTCTTCATGGGTCTCGAGGCGTTACTACATCAACAGTCTCTCTCTCTCTCTCTCACTAGACCACTCAAAGAGAGAGAGCATCTGCCTGCAAACCAAGCACGACAGGAAATATTTTGTCGACTGTTGCTTGAACAATGAACTGGTGGAAGTTGTGAGGTTGTTCAAGTTACTGCCTACCGATATGATGAGTGGAGTGTCACAATGTGTCACGGTCATATATCCAGGATTCTCACGGAACCGTTCTGTCCACCGATTTGATGCTGCATCTCCGACGCTACCTTTTGTGAAAGAACTCGAAGCTGAGACACAAGAGTCCCTTGCTCTTCCGTGGCCTTGACGTGATAGGTATCACTGGCACTCCACAATGATACTTGGTGAAAAGCAAAAGTCTTCGTCATTTTCAAGCGTTCTGCATCGACTCACCTCTTATACACAAGCCGTGTAGGGCTATTATTCACTCCATCATACGATCAACGCTGCCCTCCAAGCCCATGGAAAGTGAGGTGTGTCCTCAAACGGGCATCTGGTTTTCACATTGCGAGTGCGGATCTGCTCGTTCGCTTTGTTGGAAGCACCGCTACTAGGGTGTCGGTATGTCATCTCGTTGTTATCATCTTGTCGTCCGCTTTGATTTCATTTGTTCCATTTATCCATATTTTCTGACCTACTTACCTTTGTCATACTAGTTGTTCATCGTTAATTCTCGCTCTCTATCATGATCATGCCGGGTCTCTATCGATCTCTTTCGTTTCTTTGCTCCTTAGTACACTCACTTTTGTTGTCGAGTCATCCTTGATTCTCACTTTCTACATAGCGCTTCTTGATCTCGTCGTTTATTATATAGTAAACCCACGCATACCCTATTAAGAAACTACTGCAATGTGCTAATTTGTTGGCAAACGATTCCTTTCTACTTCTCACGTAGTGTACTCATTTTTTCTAGTCACAATGTTCGGGTCCAGCTTTGTGGAAGCCTCTACGAACGTTAACATGGGTTGTCCACGGTGGAGATACTGCATCTGGTTGATAATGCATCGGATTTTTTCGCCAGTTTGAAGACTGACGACGAAGAGAATGATCTGATGAGCCCAGTTTTGACAGTACTATCAGCAAGATGCTCCAAGAGCTTTCAAGCTTTGAGTGAAGTATTACCTCAGATGGATGACTCAGATGCCGCCATCAAACCTCCGAAGGGACAACGAGCACTGAAAACAACATGGCTCTCTGTCGCAGAGGGGGATGATCTATGAATCTCATGATATTGTCAAACCAAGGAGAAGTAGGAAGTTCCGTTTCGCTCATCGCAGATCCAGATCCCTGCCCAACCACCGCCGCCGGTATGGATTATGAGATGGCAGCAACGCCGATCCATGCGGCCTGCACTCTGTTCTACGAAAGCGATATGTCGTTTGGCCGACAGTCAGTGAATCAAAATACATTCCAGTATACGCTCCTGAGTCCATATACTAGAGTCAGTCTCCTGGAGTTGAGGGCATGCTACTAGTACCAGGTAGGTGATGCGATCTGTCACTTTTGCTGGCGGGTGCCAGTGAACTACTTCTTGGAACACTACAGTGAAATTTGGGTGTCGGGTGACATAGATTCACAATGGACGGGTATGCTATATCCAACTTGTTTGTTCAGCTGCACGACTCGGCGCTGAGTGAGGAGCACTGTGTATTGTGGCATTCCATTGCCCTCCATCTGGAGATCAATCCACACACTGGAACGTTGGCTAATCTTACCCACCTGGGCAAGCAGTACCATAATGCTGTAGTCAATGGTATCCCCGTAATACCCTGACTTAGAGTAACACGCATGAACCTTTAAACCTTAGAGCTGTTGAAAACATCACCTCAAACCAAGTTATTCAACGCTGGGAAGACTCCCGAACTCGGTTCCCGAAACGCTGCTGTATGATATTTAGAATAGTCATCTCATGATAATATTACTCGACAGGCAATAACAATACAGCTTAGATGTCCGAGGCGGAAAATAATAGAAGCGCAAACATAGACTCCCGACTCTTCAGTGATACAGTCAGATTACACGAACACGTCTGCATTTACACTGTGACAGTGAGTAACAAACGGGGGCTTTAAGGGATGGACGTGACTCACTGTTCTTTAACATCGGGTGTCGGATCTTTGCTCTCTCGAGTTCTATGAGATATTCTCTGTCAGGCAAAGAAATGTCTGGGATGTCGTGGAAGAACATGGATTGCATATGCTCCAGAGTCTCTTGATTCAAAATATTCGATACATCTGTTTCGATGTCTTGGATAGTCTTCTGTGCTTCGAGCATGGTTTGCATAGCACTCTTCTTCTTCAAAATGGCAGAAGACCATCGTTGGGACTGCTCGTTGGCGTGGGAAGCCAAAAAGCCAACGTTCGGGGATACCTATAGAATGGATGAATTGTATACCAATGCACGAACATACGATATAATACCATTCTCTGGTACCATTGGTGAAGGTCAGAATCGTATCCAGTTGATTCCGGATGTTTAGACCGGCATGACATCGGGTCCTCCCCCGAAACTGCTGATGGTGAAAGGGGAGCTTTTGATGAAGCCATCACCGGAGCAGCAGCCACATAGGAGCGTTTCATATTGCAGATAACGGATGAAGAAGATGACGAGGGGGATGGGGGAGACGAAGGAGACAAGGGGGACAAGGGGGACAAGGGGGACAAGGGTGACAAGCAGGACAAGGGGGACAGTGGGGACAAGGGGGACCGAAGATCACTTGGCATAATCACTGACTCGAATGGCGAAGGGTAGAGAAGCGAGTTTACATCGAAGTTGAAGATTGTGAAAGAAACGGTTCATAGCTCGAGTGTGCTGTAAAATAACCACAACTTGAAGTGGCACAGTCATCAGACTCCAAATGAAGCCAAGACAGTGTTGACTCCGGATCACAATATTCACCCTCCGACATTCGGCACAATTCGACCCTTCATCCTTCAAGTGCGGAGAAACATACACTATAATTAACAGCTTCAGACTGGGGCTGCACCACTTCTGGAGAGTCGGCACACTATAGAACTTTTGTTAATCTGCAAACAACTACTGAAAAAGGTATGTGGGTGTGGTAGTGCATGGGAACGCAGGTCGTGACAACGCAGGGGAATCAAGCTACCTACTTCAAGAGGTCTGTGGTCGTGACAGCGCGCCGGAAATGCAAAAGGTAGTATGTGGTCGTGGTAACGCTCGGGAATCAAGATTCCTACTTTAAAAGGTACCTGGTCGTGACAGCGAACGGGGAATGCACAAGGTATGTAGTCGTGGCAGCGCCGGGAATCAAGCTACTTACTTTAAGAGGTCTGTGGTCGTGACGACGCATGGGGAACCCAAAATTGGCATGCGGTCGTGACGGCACTGGGGAATCAAGCGACCTACTTTAAAAGGTCTGTGGTTGTGACGAAGCATGGGGAACCCAAAATTGGCATGCAGTCGTGACGGCACTGGGGCCTGAATCAAGCGACCTACAGTACTTTAAAAGGTGCATGGTCGTGATGCGGCACAAGGGAACACGAGCATTATTAACATAATACTACCACAAAAGGTGCGTGGTCGTGATGGCGCAAGGGAACACGAGCAATATAATACTACCACAAAAGATGCGTGGTCGTGATGGCGCAAGAGAACACGAGCAATATAATAGCTCCAGATATAGGGCTGCCGATTTCGTAGAACACTCTGTTCCGAGGTCAAATATAATTTAACTTGGTCTCCTGGCTGTGCCGCGACCACTTACTTTTCTAGGACCAGAACCTTGTTGATCATATGTCCATTCCCGTCGAATTGTTTGATGATGAGTCGACTCTGGGAAATGATAAATCCGTAAACACATACTAACTAGCATGCTAATTATTAAAATAAACCTTACTAACTTCAGTGGCACAGGGACTCCAAGTCATCCAACTCGAAGTCCCACTTTGAAATCAATATACTTACCTGTCTGATATCAATAGGTGACGTTGGACTCGATCACTTCTTACTGCTATCTCATGGCCCACTACAATCTTCCTCAGTTTTCTTTATCCGGCAACGTCACAGCACCTGCGAACAATGACTCGGACTCTGGTCATCATTGGCAGTCAGCCCTCCCCGGCTCGGAGCAAGTCGGGGACCATCACCGAGTGGTCATATACACCTCATTCCACAATCAAACAGTCATGCATGCTAACGGTACCGCCGGTGCTAGTGGTACTCCGGTCGCCATCGATAGGCCACAACAATTTTACCATCAACCCATAGAACCGGTACATGTCCCTGACCAACAACTCTACCAGTCCCAGCAACACTTCGGGGACTCACGTGCCATCGGGCTGCTGGCCGACTCCAACCAGCACGCCACGATCGATCCGAGTCAGACTATTACATACCCCCTCACCCCCGACTCGGAGACTCGTGAACAGTATTTCCATGGCGGGTCTGTCGACCAGCCGCTACCATATCTTGTTCAGCCCAATCCACACTTCCAATTCCCCCAACAGCAACTGCAGGGCAAGCCAGAATATCCCCCTCTCTACGTTAACACGTACAATGTCCCAGCGATGCGGGCACCAGCGGGGAGTCTTCATCTCGTGCCGCCTGCATACAACTATGCAGCAAATCACCCTAGTAGTGCCAATAGTAGGCCCAGTACTTTCTTCATCCTCCGAACTAGCTGACTTTAGTATAGATCGATTCCTCACTTCTCTCTTAGACAAAGGTGCCCATCGGCTCGCATATGTCTTCATGGACGCCTCAAGCGACATGTGGATCTACGCGTGTAATAATGTTATTGGTAACGATGGACCAACAGAGTTACTCATGAATCAGATTATCGGCAATGCTGGTTTCCGGCAGATGCTGAAATCACTGCATCTGCAGGCAGAAATCTGTAAGTACCTTTCCGAGTAATTGATATATTGGTTGACTTTAATACTTCATGAGGTACCGTTACTGTGCACATCCCCGAATCTCCAGGAGGACGCCAAGTTGTGGAAAAAGAGGTGCTCGCTGATCCGAATGACGTAGATTTCATGCGAGCCTTCCGTAATGAGGTATGTTGATCATTTCTATTTTCCCAGCAGCTGACTTGACGCCCAATGATACAGTTACAGTGTGTTCCTGATTGTATTTACAAACACTTCTGGAAATGCTCTCGGTACCTCCTACAGCCTTCTGCTCGATGCAGGGGCATTTTCTCAAGTCCACCTGGGTCCCCACTTGATAAAGAAGTGCATGACAAACTTGACTGGGCATTCAAGCAGAATGACGAGTGGGGCCTTGGTATTTTCCATGAAATCATCAAAGATGAAAATGGTTTCAGAACAGTGAGTGGTTAGGTCAGCAGATAAACTATAGTGCTGAACACTACATAGGGCCGGTGGTTTCATAACAGTGACTTTATCGACATGCTGCAGGAGGGGATGTTTGACATTACATCTCCTGGGTGGTTTGGTTTTATCGAGGCTACCACTGATCTGAATTCTTCATGGAAAATGACGGAATGTCCAACGGCTCATCTATTTGCTGTCGCCATCAGCTGGGTATTTCTTAGTGACCATTTTTGTGTGGGCTGTGCTAATTACCCCTCCCATCAGCTCGTCGTGACAGCGCACTGTGACTTTCTAAGAATCCATGCGGTCACGGTGGATTGGGTTTCTAACACCTGAATCGAGGAAGTCAAGACTTGTACAAGGTTTATAGAAACTTGATTGTTGGATTTTTGGTGGCAGGTAGGGAATTCGCAAACCCAGTTGGAATGCGCTGGAGGAATCGCATTCATGCTTCGATGCGGCTCTAGTCCTCTTCAAGCTATTTGAATAAATCTTGTACAATGTAGTATTACGAACGTTGTTTCAGCGCGTTGACGCTCTGTCAAATCGATGCATGCGACCGAAGCATCTTTTTTGTAATACTGGGCTAGACACAGGAGCAGGCTGTACCACGGGTACTATAACTCCTGGTATACGAACCCAGACACCCTCGCTTGTTGTTGTTGTTGTTGTTGCCTGCTCCTGCTCGTTTACTATGATGCACTTGCTAGTGTATGCCGCCTTCACCATCGCCCTCGCTCACTTCCGTGGCACTCCTGCTCTCATTCGTGATGCGCCCGGACGCCGTACATCCAGGATGGCCTGCGGCGATTGCCATGCGCTGTCGTTCCGCCGAGGGCGCACACGGCAACTGCAAATGTTGAGGGCCATTTTTGGATAAACGAGAAAGAAGTGAACTGACCACACCAAGCGGAATTGAATTGAACTGAAATTCCACCTCGTCATTCTCCATGGAGGTGTGGAAAAGGTGATCATGTGTCAACAGTTCCCGCTTAACCACCTACGCGTTTACGGACTACCGATCACGAAGATGAATGAGTAATAGAGAAAGTTATCGTCGACTCATCGGACAGTGTCTAGACCACGGGAGAGCTCACTTCTTCTTCTTCCCAACGTACCCGGATATGAGTAGATTGTGGCGATCTAACCGGTTTTACATAGACCGGAATCCGGCGGAATGATAGAACGTCATTTGGAATGTAAGGAATCATTCCTTCATTGATTTATTCAAACTCAGAACCTATTACCTTGTAGAACGGTATCCAGACATGCGGCGATTTGGCCTATATTACATAGACAAGGACCGGAGTCCGCCTTTGAGGAACGATAGAACGTCAAATCGGGAAGGTAAAGAACCGTTCCTTGGCTCGACGAGTCGTAAGTATGACCTGATCGATATTGGACTCAGAACCGATTACCTAGTAGAAGGGTAGTATGAAGGGCTGAAGAATGAACCTAGTGTTATGTATTTGCTTTTCCGGTGCCTCGGATACCCCCACTGAGTTGCATGTGCAAATCAAAATGTTCCGCCCTGTCATCACTGCTAATAGCGTGCAAGCGCCGTACTGGGTGACTAGGTTATCACCGTTCTGACCTGATTGTGAAAGTCGATGAATCCACCAAATCACACCAGATCTTCTCACGAGCGAAACGGAACTTCCTACTTTTCCTTGGTTTGACAATATCACGAGATTCATAGATCATCCCCCTCTGCGACAGAGAGCCATGTTGTTTTCAGTGCTCGTTGTCCCTTCGGAGGTTTGATGGCGGCATCTGAGTCATCCATCTGAGGTAATACTTCACTCAAAGC
>JBBPPG010000762.1:0-16220 GCA_038091855.1 Leccinellum luteum
CACCACCAAACGAGGCCGATGATCCAAAACATGACTTGAATATTGATGGGAACAAACGACTACATTGGCGGACCCTCACCCCGAATGTATCGTCACGGTTAACCAAAGGGCGAGGAAGGGAAGATTCAACGATGGCGAGCGGAACTTGAAGATGCCGTATGGAACTACTTAGGGATGCCAATGGATTGGCAAGACGAGAATGATGTTGAGTCATTTCCCACGGGCAAACGACTTTGCAGATTCTCTAAGCTATGCAATAACTTTCTTTATTTACTGCGCCAGATTTCGAGTGTATGGTCAATGAACATGTGATAGAGCTTATTCCTTACAGCGTTAAGTTGGGCACTGCAAAGCCCGTTCACCGTTATTGAGCTCTTGAATCAGGACGCTCATTCAGTTTGCTACAGGTACACCGAAGAACCTCTCCTTTAGGGGGAAAATGAGAAAGTCTGGACACTCACTGTTCACGAGATGTGCAAACATGACCACTACAGTGCCTTCAGCCCAGTGCGACGATCACCGCAATCAATACGGCATGGACGCGTGTCTCCCCATTTGTTGCACAGGCTTTAAAGCTCATGGCCCGCCAATGCTAAAGCTCTGATATTGATCTGTTCCAATGTAGGGCCAGTTCGCTGAGGGGCCGAGGGTTTGCGAACGTGCGCTTAGAGATCAAGAAGATCCAGAACTTACCAAGGTTTCAGAATTTGCCAAGTTCGCCAGACCTGTGCGTGTTGCCGCTCGACATCATGTCCAGTCTCGAGGCCATCCAAGAGGTGGTGGGTGAGGCAGATAGGAAATGGGGAATGACAGACGTCTTTGTAAATAATGCAGGCGTCAAGGCGGGTAAGTGGACATTGCTGTCGCGTTGGGTTACTAGCTCGGTCGTGCTAGGCTTGATGCGCCAGTGCTCGAAAGATGATCGCACAGGGCAAAGATCGTTTTCGCATATCTTTCTTTCGTCCAGGGTACGAAATGCACATTAATCATGCGATGACGAATTGGTGACTAACGGGAAGGGGGCGAGAGCGGAGGGAAGAGCTTGAAATTTCGAGCAGAACGAATCGGCATACACCATAGTGCCGTCGCACTACTAGCAAGCGAACCGAACTATGACATGAGGACTAATATATGGGCGAAGCCTGATGGCGGACAGGCAACCTGAGTCAACCTGTCAGACAACAAAGGAGTCATTGATTGGCGATTGTTCGCTAGGTAGCCGGTCCTTCAACAATCGAACCCGTAACGAAACCAGGTAGTAATGTGGCCCATCTGAGTCCATTTCACCCATCTCACCTCTAGGGACGGGTGGAGAAACGCAACAAAGAGGGTGTTTGGGATGATGTTCTACGCATGCACTCGTAGTCAGAGCAGCATGAATGTCCGTCCGTGTACACATCAGGTCGCTCCTAGTAGACCTGCCTTCAACTTTGCTTTTCATCTGAATTTGGGCATCATGTCATAATGTGAACTGATTGAGTGATCCGACTCACGGCCTCTTGTACTCAAGGAGCACTGAGCACTGGGCACTTAGAATTATGAAAATACTGTATATAGCTATCTTTGGTTTACCGGGTCGAGCCAACCAGAGCATGCAAAACGACCAGAATCCCACTGAGTGACTCGGCCGTGTTATTTCCAGATTCGGACTAGAAGTACGACCTGCAGATATGAGCCGTCAGCGGATCCGACCAGCCAGTACCGCCCCCAAAATAGGTAGCAGCCAGAAAGACTGCATAAAAAGGCTGCTCACCATGTCTATCATCTTTCATAACAACATTTCCCAAACAGTTCTAACGATGTTCGTTCGTCTTATGCCGGTTTTGTTGTGTTCCCTTCTGCCGCAGGCTTTTCAGCCCAAATGTAAGTGGTCGAGTCGCCGTCCGTCGCCATTGAAGGATCCGCTGATCATTGTGGATCGATCACCAGGGTTATGGTAGCTATGATGCAACCGACTGTCTTCGTGTGAGTGGAGAGACGTGTTTCGCTGGGTTCGCATGTTGTTCCACCTTGGTGAGTAGATTGATTGCGCCAGCTTGCCTTCCCTTTAATGAGACGATCTGACTCACGGGAAATGTAGAAGGGCGGAGTGATGGCGTGTAATGCACCCACTTCACAACCTGGCAACAAGTGAAGCGCTCGGTGATGGAGATGGTGTTACTTGTAGCCGCTTTTGAAATCGAGTCGATAAAATGAATCGAGATCGATTGTTCTGTATCAGCAGAACTAACCCAACTTTGAGCCGCAAAGCCTGAGATATCAATCACATCTGCAAGATAGTGCTTAGCGAGTTTAACCAAAGTTCAAGGCACTTTGATCTGGTCTTGTGGGACCAAAGCTGGTCAATAGGAAGGGGAAAAGCCACAATAAAAAGCAGTTCACAATATTTGTTCTAGCTGCGGTCAACACTTACCGTTGGCTGGTCAAGCAGGAGCTGCATGCATGGCCGAGGAACCGCGAGGAGTTTGTGGGTCCCCCCTGTTACTTACGACTCGGAGGCTTTATCGGCTAAAATTGAGAGAAGAAACCTGGCAACTTCTCCGACTCGTTGGTACTTGCAGAATCAAGTACGTTGCGAAAGACCCTTTTAATGATTCAGCTGTCCCACATCGAAGGAAAATGAAGGACGAGGGGTGAAGGTGAAGGTCTTCCTTGAAGAAGACGGCTGCAACAGTCAGAATGTCCGCGTGCATGCTGAGTCGCTCCTATACTTTTCTTTATGTTGCAAGTTTTTCTTTGTGTTCCGCCACATAAACAGACTGCATCCGAGTCATGCATGTTGTTTTATGGTTCCGATTAAGTTGATTAAAGTTCAAAAACCTTGTCTGTCACGGGATCCGATCAACCTAGCAGAGAACCGAGCTAACTTTTGCCGGTTTATAACTCGGGTGCCTGACTAAAGGACAGCATAATTTTTTTAGGGCCGCTCACCGCTGTCTGCCATCTTTCAGAACAACATTTCCCAAACAGTTCTTCCTCTTCTAACGATGTTCATTCGTCTTACGCCTGTTTTGATCGCACTGTTCGCCACCGTCGGCGCCTTCGTGGCAGCTGCAGCCAGCGACGACTGCCGTCCCATGTGCTGCTCATATTTTACCCCAAATGTAAGTGGCTGAGTTGCCGTCCGTCGTTGTTGAAGGATCCCTGACCATTGTGGACCGATGATCAGGAGACGTACCCGGGTGAATATAATGGATCCTCCTGCACTGTTCTCCTGAATCAAGATGAGCCTTGCGCTGAAGAAGAAGCATGCTGTTCGTATTATGACGTGAGTAGATTGATCGCACCAGCTGCCTGCCCTTGAATGAGACGATCTGACTTTTGGGAAATGTACAGTATCCCTCTGGTACTGTCCGTGCGTACGGGTGCGATGCACCCAAACAAGCAGGCGGGAACTGAAGCGCTCGGCGATGAAGCGGATTTTACTTGTGGCCCGTTTTGAACTTTCGATGAAGAATGAAAGGAAATCCAATGGGTTTCTATGTATATCAGCAGAGCGTTTGCCCCAAATTTGAGCCAGCAAAGCCTGAAATGAAATGAGCCTGTTTGCACAAGGCTGCCAGACTCTGATATCGATCACGTCTGCGAAATGGTGCTTAGCGAGTTCAATGTTCAACAGATCAACGCACTTTGATCTGGTCTGTGGTAATGGTACCATTGCTGGCTAATCACAGCAAGTAAGTACTTGAAGTGACCGATATTTGTTCCAGCGTTTTCCGTTGGCTGGTTACGCAGAACCTGCGTACACCCTGAAGACCGTGAGTGCCCCGTGCACGTTTGGAGCTGGTGCTCAGCCCTTTTCCGGGTAATCGCGATGTATAACGCAAACGGTTCGACGATATGGCTCATCCGACCGCTCCTCAAGTTCACGATGGGCCTGCCGACGTTGGAGCAGCTCTGACGTCGATCTGGGACCAATTCGGGGTTCGGTCGGTGTCTGGTCTCCCTAAAGAAACTGTGTGATTGCGACGGTGTGTTCCATCGAGAAGATCCAGGACTTGCCGAGTTCGTCCAACCTGTGCGTGTCAGCGCTCGACATCACGTCCAGTCCCAAGATCATCCAGGAGGTGGTGGACAAGGTGGCTGGGAAATGGGGAACCATAGATGTCCTCGTAAATAATGCGTGTTCGGTCGTGCTAGACTTGATGCGCCAGCGTTCAAAAGATGTAGTTTGAAGCGGGCGTTTTTGTACCGCTCAACATCATAAACGCGACATTGCCATACCTGCGTCAACGTTGGCTTCTCGACCAAAGAGCAAAGCGGAAGTATCGTCGTTGTTCCTGGAGATCAAGAGATTGCATGGCGCTTCGCTGTCATTCGCGTTGATAGAGTTTGGGTCGATGCGTGTCAATGAGATGCGCGTCCTAGGACCGCGGAATTCAGCTAATCGCGATTCTTCCATAGGTTCTATGGATCCTCCAAGGAAGCCGTGCAGAGTGAGCTTTTTTAAAACTTATTCCATCCGCTCGTCAAACCGTGATGAGTGAAACGCTCGTGGGTTGTGAATCTACATACCTAGCTATAGTCGTATGTAATCACGTGACTAGAATGAAACGCCAAGGGTCGTGATGAAGAAAAGGGATAAGAACGAGCAAGAACCATTCGAACATGCAAGGTAAGTAAGTTCTTCCCCGTTCACCCTTCCCTCGCCTTCACCATTCGATCCAATTTTCAGCGACATCCTCTTCCCCTCCTTCATTCAACATTCCACCAGACTGCGAACAACTCCTTCAAAAGTGCACAAGATGTCCCTATACCGGCCCCATTCAGTCCTTTCCACCGCGTCGCACCGGTGGCGGTCATCTCAAGGTTTGCGCGGCCTGCATGGACAAGCAGAACGCACGCAAAGTCGCCTCTGAAATCGCAGCCGAATCATCTGGTCGTGGTCAGATCGCCACCGCCGCCATGTCCTTTGACGACTTCCTCAGTCTCGTCACGCTCAACAAGACTCGCCCCTTTGACTTTGACACGATGGTCAGCGTCCCTCCAGGCTTCTTCGTCGCCGGAGAACACCTCTACAATCGTTCTAATCGAATAAGAGATTTCCTCGCCGAGGCGTCAGATTATCACTGGAAGTACGTCTCCCTCCCTCTCTCTCTTTTCACAGCTTCTCATGCCCACACGTCCGCCTTTACAGCCAAAAGAAGACGAAGCGCGGTGGAAAGTCCACCGTCGTCACCTACTTTTGCGCCCAGCTCGAAGGTGAACAGTCCAAGTCTCGCACCCAAGACGTGGAGCGCAAGTCGCGGAGTCGCATCACCCGCTACCACTGCGGCGGTTGGCTCCGCATCACCGTCATGGATGACAACGAACACCTCTTGCGGATACGCATGACCCACGCTGAGGCTCACCCGAGCTTTCCGGCCTCCTTTCGACGACCCCCGCACACCTCCGAGTTCAAAATCGAGGCGACGCCGAAACCGCCGTCAGTTCCGGTACAGATAGCGCCCCCACCCCAGACCATCTTTGCAAATCTGCAACATGCCCCGCCACATCTGATGGTCGAGCCGGGACCATCAACCAACCATACGATACCTGCTCCTCCAGGGCCCCCACCACTACATCCATCCATGGCCCCGCCACCCGCGCCACCGCCACCACACCCAGAAGTGCGGGAGGAAGAGGAGCATCATTCGGTGGTGGAGACCGTACTCGCAACGGTGGAAGACGTCGCGTCTCAGGCAAGCAACGTAAGCATGATTTATCCTCTTTTGTCTGACGATCCCCTCACTCACGTCTTCGCGCTACAGCGACCCGTGGTCTATTTCTCCCCCGAACAACTCGACGGTCTGAAGCGCACGTTCGACGACATGATGGCCGCTGCGAGCGGCCCTGTCTCTCAGGATCTCGCACACGCGCTTGGTTCCGTGTTCGACCATATCGAGCGGACAGCCGTCGACGTAGATATTGGCAGGTTTTCCAAGCGACAGAGAATCTGATCGAAACGGTCGCATCACCCACGTTGGACATCACCTTATTTCTTTCTCTTTTTTCGTCTCACTGTATGACCAGGACACGACCCACACCTGGTTTGTTGTGTTTGTTTCGCTTTCATCCCTGGCAACTACTACTGTATTTCTGGCCCCCCATTTTTTCCGGTGTTTGGGAAAATGCTCAGTCGTGTTTCTAACAGCCCAGTAACAACATGCCTTTGTATCAGACGGTAGTACATATAATCGTTTCCTATGGGCGTAATGAAAGCATGAGATGAGCACGTCATGATCAGGAGTGTGCGACGAAACCAGCGTACATACTTGATATCATTCGGATTCCGTAGGTGTAAACGATGAGAACACTGGCCAATCGATATCGATCAGCCTGAGAGCTCGGATATGCTCACGAATGCTTGGAACAACGCCGGAACGACGAACGGCGCTCTGCACTCCCGCTCGACGTCGTCCAAAGCGCGCTCCGCACGCACCCGTCTCGCCCTCTCTACACTCAGCTCGGCTTCCAACGCCTGCAGATCTGTTGGTGCGCCAACGTCAGAAGAGACATGCTCAGCAATGATACCGCGTCCACGCACCTTCTCGCGAGACTCCATGCTCACCACCGGTGCCCGCGCCCTCAGCCCCGACTTCTACCTTGACCTCGGCCCTGGGGATCTGCGCACCCAACCGCCCGAGGTCGCCCAAGATGACCTGTTCGCGCGCTCGCATCGCCGCCAGCTCTCGACGCGTGTCCCATAGCTCGCGCGTCAGCCGATTGACGTCGTGGTCCCGTCGACGCGACGCGTCTTGTGGCGGGAAGAGGGAGAGAGGGCTCTGGTGGCCGCGGTGACTCCCGCTTCCCGACGAGGAAGCGGAGCTGGCGTAGCGCAACGCCACGGACCGAGGGATGAGTAATCGAGTACCACCACCGGACGGACTCGCGCCCGAAGCCGCACTGCGCGCAGAGTAGGGTGTCGCGAGTGGGGTCAGCTCGCCCGATTCCCGAGGTGGCGAAATCTCCATCGACTCTGGTGGTGTATCGACGAAGGCGCGTCTTTCTGGCGTGTCTAGTTTCTGTCGCGTCTGGTTCGGTGGACCGTCGGGTGTGCTTTTTCGTCTCTTGAGATGCGGTAGTAGTTGTCTACCTGCCCTGGGCTGTTTCACGATCGAGTGAGCAAATAGCAAGGGGAAGCGAGGAGGGGAGGGGAATGCACACTGGTGGGCGGATGCTTCACAGCAGAAGTCTCTGGTTGTAGTTGTGGTTGTGGCGGTTCCATCGGAGAAGCATGCCCTGGAGTGGCCGCGATCGTAGGTCCGATCTCTGCCAAGGTAGTAACCACGAGAGACTCTGGTGGAATATTCTTCTTTGGAGACACCACGGCTCGAGCGGTAGCATACAACAAGGCGCCACTGAAAAGTTGGTCAATGCGGGCATCTGGCAAAACAAAAGACAAAAGACTTGCTCTTGCTTCATCGTGATGGACTCTCTGGGTAGTACGCGGTGGCGGGACGAGAGGGAACGAAAGACCCAGCTTCCGAGTGAGATCCACGGCGAGATGAGGGTCAGGGCGAAAAAAAAGAGCTGCTTACATGGAAAGAGCCTTGCGAAGCTTGAGCGCCTGCGGATCATCGCTGCATAGCTTGATCCACCGCGTGTACAGAGAGTCCTAAAACGCGTGTTAGTCAACGTCATAGCACTGTCGACGCTACGGTAGCGAGTCTCGACTCGCCGACGGGGCCTGGCAGGATATACATATGTACATATTGGAAACAAAGCCCACGCACTGCCGGTGTCTTTTTGCTCAACGCGGCCACACTGGCATTCGGCCAGTGAAGGACAAAGGAGCCGTTGACGCGCCTGACGTTCTTCTGGGACGGGGAGTGCACGCGGAGATGGGCGAGGTCTTTTTTCAGAATGGCGAATTCGGAGGAGTCGGACTTGGGGAAGGCGACCCGGTCGTATTTTGTACCGTGGTATCTGATGACCACCTCGAGACCTTCGACCATCGCGCTGAACGAGCTCGCCGTCGTGTTGATCTTTGTGCGCACAATTTACACAATGGTTTGGATGGTAACGTAACGGTGGTTGCCTTAACTATACTCAGACTCCCAGCACTGGATCACTAACTTGTCGTTACAGTTCCTACACTAAGAGGCAAAAGTACTGCACGGTGTCCTACACGCCCCGTAGAACATCACGACTTATCACTGCACCACATCTCTGAGACAGTGCTCTCTCGACAAGGAAGTATCGCCCAAATTCTGAAGGTGGGCGATCATTGGATCAAGACCTCGCGTACGTCCTCAAGGATTGAATGTTCGCTGAAGGGTCCCGAAACAGACGTCTGTCGCGGTACCCCTTTCGTCTACAGAGCCACAATGTATCTGACTTGCGAAGCAAATATTGTTTGATAGCGCCCGAGGGAAATGATGTCGCTGTTCACCAGCAGTATTTGACGACCCTCTGCATGCATGGTTATCCCAAGCCATCGCGTACCTGAGTCGCTCTAGAAAACCGCTCAAGGATTGGAATGCGTGGATGGGAGATCTACTTCGACATTGATTCGTCGAATACCCAAAAACCTCCGCAGCGTTATCTGGAGTCCGTGGCCCGGGATGAATATTGAATGCGGCCAGATTGGGAGGCCCTGCATGCCAACCCAAAGCCGTTGTCTCCCAGTTGCATCAGCGCAGTGGAACCCTTGTCTGGTATATGCTTGAAGTACGCCGAGTACGATTCGTTTCCAGAGACAAGTTCGAATGCCGTAACAGACGAGGATCGTGCTTTGTACAGACCGCATAGAGGGCATCCTGATTGACGATTCGATGGCGACGGATCACAGTACCATCCCGCCCCACTTCGGCTAGCTTTCTCGAGAAAAAACCTATCGTTCAAGAACTCGTGCCACGCTTCGCCTTGAGTGAACCTTCGTCGGTGGATAGGTTGAATCGACGAGTCGAAGTACCCGCCGACTCGTCTCTGAGAGATGCGGTCAGCCTTTCTCAGCTCGCTGGTGAAGAACTGCGACCTAGCTCTGAACCCGGAATGTCGGGGTACACCATAGCGGCCGTGAAAACGATGGTCCCCTGGTAGGCATAAGTTGCAAAAGACGTCAAAACGTCGTCGGGAATGATGACGCCGACATCACTGATTCTGAGGTCGTCCCGACGCATAGCGGGTAACCGCGGGCAGCTGTTCCTGTTTGTATTTTCCTCCATTATAACTGATGCGAGGTTTGCAGGTATGTTCCTCTTGTGCTTCTCTCCCACTAAACCCGTACGCGTGACATCATGATGTGACATGCGATCGTAGTACAGCAAGCAATGGATGGTAGACAATACATTGTAGAGTTGCTCATCCTACACGTCTAGAAGTTTACACTCTTCAAATAATCCGCTAGGCCTTCGACCACTGGAGTGGCTTCCGGCGCTTGAGTTGGTGCGACATACTCGGCAACCAAGATCGCCTGCTTCGTCTTGACCAAGACACACCCGTCAGCCTAGTAGTATGAGACAAGCGATCAGCCAAAAGCTGCCAGGAGATGTCGATCCAGACGACGTGTACTTGCCCCCTTCTTTCCATACACGCGCTCCTTATCGCACTGCAGCGTGAAGAACTTTTGACCACCTAGACGAACCCCGCTCGCTTGCGTAGCTTCCAGGTTATCGAACGCGTTGATGACCGCCTTTTGTTCCGCTGGCGAGAGCTACATCGAGACATCGAACACAGAACGGTGGACGAGGGTAGAGAGCGCACCTCGTATCCACTCGATTTTGCCCATACGCCGCCCTTCTGGCCCAGGATGGCGGCCCTTTGGACCCTGCCGCTTCCAAGCAGATTCGAGTCGACATACACTAGGGTGATGTGATTAGTAAGGGGGTGACGGAATAATACAGGTCAAAAACGCACCTTGCCAAGACATGAGGATAGATCGTTCAAGGTGATGAGGGGATGGAAGAGGTATGTACTTGAGGAGGTTCGACCAGATCCGAGACTGAGACTGATTATCTGGTGTATGTAAGCCAGTGCTGTGCACCTTCTCTGAATAGCACCACATCATAATCCACGCTCCGCTATAGCGCTTTTTGTGGAGCCTACGTCTACGCTCCTTGATGCCGGTATGATCCATGTGAAGATGTCCGATTTACGATCGCGGTACCACATTATTGCATGTGCACTCTACCCTTTAGCTTTACGCTTTCTTTGGCTTTCGGCAAGTTCAATGTGATGGATAGCCTCCATCTAATTCACGTGCTGGTGGCGAAAAAATGCCCATGTGGACAGCGCAGAATGTTCCTCTTCAGTAAGCTATTGGTCGTCAGCGTAGACGCCTCGGCCCGGACTCAACCAGTCTATAAATATTGGTCATTGTGAGTTCTGATTGGCTGTCGCCTACATCCTTGACCTAAAAAAGCGTTGAACCTGACCCTGAGTGCATAGATGGAAGAACGACTCAAGCATACCTGCTCAGCATGGTGCCAAATTGCAGACACGGTCGCCATTTAAGCAGCATGCATGCAAACATCCATCTCACTTCATCTCAAACTCGGACTCGATTTTTAGAACCAAGTTCCACTGACACAAAAACCGACTTTGATTACTTTCACTGCTCAAGTTTAATGCGACCAGATACGAAACTCCCTTCCACCTTCATCATCCATCCTACGATTCAAATCCGCCGAGGTTAGCGCGCGGGATCTCGATGCACTCAGTGGGGTGAGCTGCACGATCCTGCCGCATCGCCTTGCTGTATACGACTCAGATTGTCTCTCGTTCGAGGGCGGGCAAGCCGGTGTGGGCGATCTACTCACGATAATATTGCAGCACATCTGCTTGTAAGGACACAGTTCACCATCAGTGATGACTTTACAGCCCGTTCCTCCATAACCCGTTGGAGTCGGAGTCTGACCATTCCCGCCGGTCAGTGGGTCCCACAACCGACATACGACTCGACCACTCACATCGGGGACATTCTGGCAGCACACATTCGTGCAGCCGTCGTTGGCCACAGCGACTGCGCCGACCACGGCGAATAGTGCGATCAAAAGGGGGGTAAGACGAACGAACATGATGATATCGCTGGGAGAGGAGACTCGGTATGTGGAAAGGGTTCAAGTTGGGGGATGTTGCTCATCCACAGACAGAACAGAGCACTTTTTATAGTGTTTTTTACCTAGCTTTTCTTGGGCGGCGGAGCTAATATTTAGTCGGACCCGGCTGGACGGCTCGTTACGTTCGAATAGGTGAGGACTTGGCCTGTTTTTCAAATTTTATTAGTCGACGTTAGTATGTGAATCCACGTCGGTTCATGTGACACAGTCCAAAGGCAAAGCAAAGGTCCAGGGAGCGGCTTGGGATACAAACGGACGTTCCGGTTGTCCTGCGAGCTGGCAGCCCGGCCGTGGGCGCACTGGACATTGTCTTCTGGAGGTCTCCAACGGCTTCGCGTTCACCCGCCCCCCTCTTTGTTTCCTTTGAGGCCCTGCGGCTAATTTAAATGATCCCGGTTTATTACCCAGTTTCGTATCGCATCTCAAGCTCAAGGGTCGACTTGAAGTCCGAGATCTCGTCCGTTGAACCGCTAACGTGTCGCAACACGATGTCCAAACTTGAACACACTTAGAATCTAGATTCTAAGACTGTGGCTGCTTTGCATTTGTCGCGCGGACACAAATGCGATATGCGTCGTCTCCCAACACCAACACCTTTTACCTTCATCTCTCCGAGGCGTGGCAGCTATACCAAGGACGCCGGATTACCTTTCGTAACGCTCAAGGCTTGGCCCCACGAAGGTGAGAGGCTTCGATTCAAATTTCGATACAGCGCTTGCTGAGTACGATGCGCTGCGGGCTGTTTATCCGGAACTCGCAATAATGCACTCGCGATCTTCAGGTAGGTACCCATCGTTGACACGTGTCCATGGCCCACTAGAGACTGTGCAGGTTCCAATGCTCGACCAGTCAACAGCAAAGATTGTTGCCTGTCGGTCACTCTCCCCCCCTCAGATGGTGCCACAAGACCAGATCGAAGTGCGTTGAGCCTCACAGATGTGATCAATATCTCAGACCTTGCCAGCTCAAATTTGGAGCAAAAATTCTGCTAATATAGAAAAACCAATCTCTGTGCATCTCATCCACTCGAGTTCAAAGCAGTCAGAAGTAAAATCCCCTTGAACTACTCCATCGCCGAGCGCTTTAGTTCCCGTCTGCTCGAGTTGGTGCATTGCAAGTGTGCGCAATAACGTTGTGGTATTCGTCATACTGTACATTTCCCGCGAGTCAGATCGTCTTTTTTCGAGGAAAGGTAAGTTGGTGCGATCGATCTACTCACACTGACATCGGAGCAGCACGCCTTCGCGGCAAAGCACTGTTCCGAACTGTCGAGCTGGCACGTGAGTCCAGAATAGCTACCACTGGCAGCATCCTGATTATCGGTCCACAATGATCAGTGCATCCTTCAACAACGACGGACGGCGACTCAACCACTTACTGGTTGGTAAAAATACATGCAGCACACGGCTTCGCAGCTATCTCTGGCTGCAACCGCCGCGAAGGCGCCGACCGTGGCAAACAGTGCGATCAAAACCGGCGTAAGACGAACAAACATCATTAGAAGACAATTTGAGGACTGTTTGGAAACGTTCTGGAGGATGGCAGTTTAATGCGGTGAGCAGCCCTTTTTATGGTGTCCTTTTGCCTGCTACCTATTTTTAGGGCGGTTAGTAGGTTCAAGCATCCCGCTGACGGCGGCTCATTGCGTTATGTAGATATATAGATCATATCGGATCGTCGTAGCCGAGTAAATCATTAGGCAACCGGCCGAGTTCTGACCTGGCAACAGTTCAGTTTAGCTTGTTTTGGTCGATGAAAAAGGAATGGTACGGTTTTTTGCTGTCAACCCTCCAATCAGAAACCACGAATCAGTTATACTTCAAATTGACGGCGTCACTGCCAAGCTGTAACATGACATGATGCCCAAATTCAAAGACAAAGCAAAATAATTGAAGGCACAGTGGCAAAGGTCTAGTAGTAGGAGCAACCTAATGAGGACAAGGTCAATGATTCTCGCTGCTCTGATGACGGGTACCGGGTGCGCCAAGCGTCATCCCAAACTCCATCTCCGTTGCGTTTCTCCACCCCGTCCCTATGGGGTGCCAGTGGGTCACCGGATGGACTCGAAGTTCCGCCATGTGCACATTACCCGGTCTCGTTACGCTGAAGGGTTCAAGACAATATTAATGACAGGGAGATGCTTCGATCAATGATTTCTTTATTATCGGGTTGATTGACATCATGTTCCGTTCGCTTGCTAGTGCAATGGTTCTGCCCCGGCCGGAACTTCAAGTTCTTCCTCCCCATTTCCGTCAGTCGCCCACTCAATGTGTATTGTGTACCCTTCGATGTCTCGGGCTGGCCATACGGTCATCCAAGTGTGCTCGGGTTGCCTGGCGTCGAACAGCCCTGTATTTCGAGTTCGTAATCTAGTGGATGATAGGAGACACAGAAACGCAGAGTCTCCAGTACCGGCCAACGAGTAGCTGGAATTGCGCATAGGTTATTATTGTACATACAACGTTCTGGCGTTACAAACGACGACTAGTATCCAAGAGAGGAGTGATTCAACATACAATGTCCATATATCACACACATTCAAGACGAGTGTGGCAGGAATACATCAAAAACTAAACAAAACAACAAACATGGTCAGCGATCGTGAATGAGTGGCATAGCGTTTCGTCGACATGGTCAGGCAAGGCGTGGACCGACGCTCTTCCGGGCTTCATGAATGGCATAATACAGTAACTAAGCCTGCAACGGAAGGAAACATCAGTCAAAACGCAGAAAAACGCAGCTTCGACCGTTTGATACGTACATAGGACGCGACCTTGACCCACGACACCGGATAAGGTATCTGCTTGATCAATAGCTTGATCTGGCATACCCTACATATATTTGTCCGGGCGACGATCTTCCTGCCGCGTCGGTCAACCGTGAAACAATGAAGTGACTGCATCCGGTTGCAGCCATGACACGGCACGGTCAATCCGCGGGGCTCGCGCAAGACGTCGAGCGGGAGGACCGCGCACGACCCGAACAGGTGGTCGTCCGGGACGCGGCCCTGATAAAAGAGCGAGTACCCGTACCGCATGCTCTGGTCGACCAGCGCGTCCTCGTTGGCGGGCGTGATCCAGGATTGGGACTTGAAGTGCTCATAGAGCGCACCAATCATTTCGATGTCGTGTGCGGCGTATTGGAGGAGCTGGGGTTCGAGTGGGCGGACGAGCCATATGGTTGAACCGTTTGCCTTGTGCATCGCAACCACCTGTGCTACGAAGCGGAAAAGAAAGGGGTGTGTGAGCACGAGCGCCAAGCGCGCAGGAAAGGGGGGAGGGGAAGCGAAGCGAGACAATACTCACGGTCTTTGCCAGTGGTCAACAGACACGCCTCGCGGAGACACGCGTCCATGCCCTGTAGACTGTGCACGCCCATGAACAAGTCTGGGTTCTGCTTGATGAGAGGCAGCGGCAAACGCCGACCGCCTGCAGCAAGACGCGCCATACGCTTCCACTCCTTTTCGCCTCGCAGCGTCATGCGCGATTGAATCTCTGCGAGCTGGAGGTCGAGCACGCCCTGGAGTCTGACGCCGTACGTGGCGGCAATCTCGAGAAAGTCATTACGGCAGTCCCACATGACCTTCTTCACCGAGGGGTCTGCGAGGAGGAGCAGGAGGATGCCGAGGTGAGGGAGAGGGACGCCGTTGGGAGAGGTGAGGGCGAGGACGTCGAAGACGAAAATGTGCTCGGCATTGGCGGTGCCTATGCACATGAGGGATAGAACGCCGTCGGTTGCGCCAAGGTTCTTGCCCTCGCAGTCGATGATGAGGAATGGGGACCTCGCGAGGATGTGGGTTGCATGTGCGACGGCGGGTGGGGACGCACAGTACGTGTATCTCGTTGGCTGGTCGTTTACGTTCATGGTTTCGTCTACATAGACGGTCGCATGTTGGGTCACACGAGGCAGTTGCATGGGCGCGCAGCAACCCATGTCAGGCAAAAGTCCCCTATTTGCTTCCACAGCATTCTGCAAGTAACCCAAGATATGTATTACTCTCCATTACTTGGTGAACGACCGTATAATTTTAGCGGAAATGTGCAGGAAGAATATGGAGCCAATAAAAGTGAGCGAGAGAATGAGGACCACGTATGGGTCACTGTGCCAACATTCGTCAGCCTATCACGCTATCACACGTTAGAAGAGTACACGTACACCCGGAGCCCTGGCGAGTCGTCCGTGTACAGCTTGAGCATCGTCCCCGACGAACCACCTGCCCCTGCAGCACGGCTGGAATTGGGCTTTGACAGCTGTGAACCGGCTGCACGTCGACTACGTTCAAAACAATTCAGTGTGGTTGCCGGTGACGAATTTGGTGTGGTACACATACCGAACCTGCGCGCCGGGTGGTCTTGCGACTGCACTTGCCCTGCCGTTCGACGGGCTGTTTGCACGAGTCGAGGCGTCTGAGTCTGACTAGACGATAAATTCAGTGACAAGAAAGACACCAAACTCGGAGGACACGTACCATTGTTTTTTTTTCGAGTGGGACAAGTTGAAGCAAGTCGTGGAAGGTCTCACGATGTATCCGCAGCTTATTTACGGCATTTCCATTTTCGGTTACAGTCAGCCTTGATAAAGCGCCAAAGTAAGTTTCTCTTGTTGTATTGATCATCAAAAATGTCGCTGGTGCGTAGAAGAAAATCTTGTCATTCTTGACGGATTCATCCTCACCTTCAATCAGCTGACTGCACTCGTTGCAAGAGGGTCCGTCGTGGTTGCCGAATACCAAGAACCTGGCGGGCGAGACTTTACACAAGGTACTACGTCCATCGCTCGGTTCCGTGTTCGTCCATCATTCAACAAGTTATCTTAGCCACACAGACCATCTTATCAAAGATACCGCCCAACGACAGCAAACTCACCTATGTCTGGGACCAATACCTCTTTCACTACATCTCCGAAGGCGGCTTCGTCTACCTCGTTATGGCCGACGACGCAGCCGGACGGTAAGCACTCCGATGAGGGGGTGAACGACAGAGTCTAAAACACCCTTCCCCCGGAGAAAACAGAAAAATGCCGTTTGCGTTCCTCGTCGATTTGCAACGCAAGGTACGTTCCGCAGGTGCCGGCGATCCCCCCCATCCCTCCGTCCCCCCAATCCGCGCACAGACTAACGACTGACGACCGACGTTCTGCACACGTACGCAGTTCACCGAACTTCCATCCTCGTCCTCG
>JBBPPG010000763.1:0-16212 GCA_038091855.1 Leccinellum luteum
GGTGGCGAATAAGATGGAACAGATCAGGCGTCGGTGACGGGAAAGGTGATACAGACACGATGCTGTACTTGCTAATAAAAGGTTTAGACGTCGTCATCCTGCTCCCTGTTTTTTCGTCACACACTGGGCACCGTTTATTGTCCCCAATCGGTCTGCTGCGCAGGTCGCAGCTGGGGCTGGCTGACCCGCGCCATGCGCAAGGCAGCGGCATAGCGCCTGCAAGGATGTCTGTCTGTATTTCAGTGTAGGTTGATGCTGACGACCGCGCAGAACGCGCGGCTGTCACCACACGACGTCCTTACGGGACGAGATGGGGTGGGCGACGGTGTGTGCACCGCGAGCCTTCGAACACTTCGATGGTTCTCGGGTTCTGGAAGGCTATGAGTGATCGTACACCTTTTCGTTATTCTTTGTCGTGGACCATGCAAAAGGCTTCCGTCTATTATGCTAACAGAGCCAGATTTTGCCACTCGCATGAGGTGGACTCGTCGGGTGGGGCCAATGGCATTGTGCTCGGACAAGCGATAAGCAAGAGGCACCGCTTCATCCCTTGCCTTCATCACGTAGCTCGTCCGCCTGCAGCACTCGTCCTCGTCCGTTCCAGCGCACTCGCGCGCCACACCTCCATTTCCCATTCCGACTCCTCGCAGCTTGGGCTCCCTTCCTAGGCCGGAGAGCGCTTTCGCGCTATCCCCCAAAATCATTCACAGCCTCATAGACAGTAGATTTTGCCGTTCGCATGAATCCAGCCGGCGTCAGTTGGAGCCAGCTTCTGTCACGTCAGCTTCTGTCACGACTCGGACATGTAGCTCCGAGTCTCGTTCATTGTGAGCTGAGTGAATGTTTAATCTTCACATTTTCCTTCTCCACCGCATTAATGTCGACCACGAGCCGCCCCCCGTTCGTGCCCGCTGGAGGTGGAGACAAGCGATCTCCTTGTCCCGCCCTCAACGCACTGGCGAACCATGGTTACCTGTAAGTGTGCACAACCTCTTGACGTTTCCAAGCACGACTCAGAACCCACAACAGCCCCCACGACGGCAAGAACATTGGCTTCTGGCAACTGGCGCAGGTCCTTAGCTCTGTCTACAACCTGTCGTTCCCGCTCGCAGTCCTGCTTGCGCTTGGCGGGATCCTACCCTGCAGCCACACCCTGCGGGTCGACCTCGACGAGCTCGCACTGCACAACCGGATTGAGCACGACGCGTCCATCGTGCACAGGGACGCCCTGGCGGGACAGGCCAAAGCGCCCATCCCTGTCGACCCAGAGCTCCTCCACACACTGGTGTCGCTCGCCCACGAGGAGAGGGGGTTGAGCCTCGATGCATTCGCACAGCTGCGGGTGGACAGGGAAACGCAGCTGACATCGCCACTGGACCCGATCCATTCGAAGATCGCCAAGGGTGAGGTAGCGCTGTGCTGGCTGATCTTCAAGCGGGAAGACGGGCGGGTGCCGTCGTCGATGGTTGAGCAATGGTTTGGCCAGGAGCGTATTCCGGAGGGGTGGGTGCCACGGGCGAAGGGGATCAGGTTGTCTGACCTTCGTCAGACGCGCAAGGAGATGACGACTAAGATGGAACAGATCAGGCGTGGGCGTCAGTGACAGGAAAAAGCGACACAGACATGATTATACTTGCTAATAAAGGCTTATCTCGTCCGACAAAGCCCTCCTACTAAGGAGTTGGGGAAAAAGGCTTAAGTAGGCGTTGTTCAAGTTGTCCTGCTATCTATTTTTTCGTCACACATTGGGCACCCAATCGGACTGTTGCGCAGGTGCTATGGCTGACCGGGACCGATGAGTAGTGGTTGATCTATTCATGTATAAGCGGACTGCCAGTGTCAACCAACTTGAACGTGCCGCTGTCGCCACAGAGCGGCGAGTGGTTCCGGAAGGTTACCTAATGAGGAACCCCTATGCCAGTGTGACCGGTACGCTATAACAGAGCTAGATTTTGCGACTCGCGTGAGTCCAACTGTGGACTCGTCAGGTGGTGTAACGGAGGACAAGCGACGAGAGGCACCGCTCCTCTCTTGCCTCCACCATCCATGCAGCACTCGCCGTCCCCACCCATTTCAGCGCACCTGCCCTCCACGCAGTGCCTCCATTCCCCATTCCAGCTCCTCGCAGCTCAAGCCCCTGGGGTCCGGAGTGCGCGATCCCGATTGCTAAGTATATACAGGGCGTTCTCACCACTCTCGCAGCTCACGCCATACCTGACAACTTGGATTCCCGTCCCAGGCCGGAGCGCTCAAAGATCGTTCACAGCGTCATAGCTTGAGTCAGGCTGATCAACAGAGTTGACCTAACAAGGGTAGAGACCGTATTTTGCCGTTCGTCGGTTCCTGTACTCTCGTTCACTGCGAGCCGAGCCTGAGTAAGTATTTATTCCCGTGGTACATTGCCCTTGTCCACCCCCAATGTCGACCACAAGCCGTCCCCCGTTCGTGCCCGCTGCAGGCGACGACAAGAGATCTCCTTGTCCCGCCATTAACACGCTGGCGAACCATGGTTACCTGTAAGTCAGCCTCTTGGTGTTTTCAAGCACGACTCAGAGCCCACAAAGCCCCCACGACGGGAAGAATATTGGTTTCTGGCAACTCGTGCAAGCCCTTCGCTCGGTCTACAACCTATCATTGCTGCTCGCAGTTCTGTTCGCGCTTGGCGCGTTTCTACTCTGTGGCCACGCCCTGCGGCTCGACCTTGACAAGCTCGCGCTGCATAACCGACTCGAACACGACGCGTCCCTCGTGCACAGGGATGCCCTGGCGGGGCACGCCGAAGCGCCCATCCCTGTCGACCCAGAGCTCCTCCACACGCTGGTGTCGCTCGCCCACGATGAGGGGGGACTGAGCCTTGATGCATTCGCACGGCTGCGGGTGAACAGAGAAACGCAGCTGACATCGGCGCTGGACCCGATCCATTCGGACCTCTCCAAGGGTGAAGCTGCGCTGTGCTGGCTAGCCTTCAAGCAGGAAGACGGGCAGGTGCCGCAGTCGATGGTTGAGCAATGGTTTGGCCAGGAGCGTATTCCGGAGGGGTGGGCGCCACCGGCGAAGGGAATCGGGCTGTTTAACCTTCGTCAGACGGTCGGCCAGATCGCGACTAAGATGGAACAAATCAGACGTCGATGACGGGAAAGGTGATACAGACACGATATAATAAAAGGCTTAACTTGAAATAGGTGTTGTCGTCCTGTTATCTATCTTTTCGTCACACATTGGGTGTTGTCCCCATCGGTCTGTTGCGCAGCTTACAGCTGTGGCTGACCCTCTACCAAGGCAGCGGCTTAGCGCCTTGGATGTGTAAGTTGATCTATTTATAAGCGGGCTGTCAGTACTTCAGTACTTCAGTGTCGAGGGCGGGACCCGGTAGGCAGCACAGCATTGAAGGGTCGATTGGTTAACTGTAACCTCGACTGGGCCGGTCTTGGCCGGTCGAAATGGACGACGTGCAGCGGCCGTCGTCAGCTCTCGCAGAGCGCGCGGCCGTCAATACAAGACGTCCTCACGGGGCGAAGTAGGGAGGGTGATGGTGTGTACATCGCGAGCGTCTACCAGTATGTACTACCTTCGATGAGTCAATATTCCGTAAGACTACTCATGTGACCATGACCGTACCCTTGTCATTGTTCGATGCAAAAAGGCTTCTATAAGCCAGATTTGCCACTTGCTATGGACTCGTCGGCTTCATGATCGCTCGGGACGGACTGTGGTGCCACGTAGCGAGGGTACCGTGACAAGGTCTTCGGACAAGCGACAGGCACCGCAAAGTTCTTCTCTTGCCTCCACCATGTCCCTCGTTCGTCTTCAAGTTACAGCGCTCGTCTTCGCTCGTTTCAGTACACGCCTGCTACTACGCCATGCCTCCTCCATTTCACATTCCGGCTCCTCGCAACTCACACCCCTGGGTCCGGAGCCGGCAATCCCGATAGCTAGGCACAGGTGGAACCACCATTCTCGCAGCTCACGCCATACTCAGCAACTTGGGCTCCCGTCCTAGGCCGAAGAGCGCAAAGCCTCCAAAGATTGTTCACAGCCTCATAAAGAGGCTGATCACCAGATGTAGCCTAACAGGGGCAGATCTGCCACTCGCATGAGTCCAGCAGCTGGACGTCGGCTTCAAGATAAGTTCAGTGCGAGCTGAATGGATTTCTTTTGGTTCCTGCATTTTTTTTGTCCACCGCAATGTCGACCACAAGCCGTCCCCCGTTCGTGCCCGCTGCAGGCGACGACAAGCGATCTCCTTGTCCCGCTCTTAACACGCTGGCGAACCATGGTTACCTGTAAGTATCCACAGCCTCTTGGTGTTTTCAAGCACGACTCAGAACCCACGACAGCCCCCACGACGGCAAGAACATTGGTTTCTGGCAACTCGTGCAGGCCGTTCGTTCGGTCTACAACCTGTCATTCCCGCTCGCAGTCTTGCTTGCGCTCAGCGGGATCCTACTCTGTGGCCACGCCCTGCGACTTGACCTCGACAAGCTCGCGCTGCATAACCGCATCGAGCACGACGCGTCCCTCGTACACAAGGACGCCGAAGCAGGGCACGCCGAAGCGCCCATCCCTGTTGACCCAGAGCTCCTCCACACGCTGGTGTCACTTGCCCATGAGGGAGGACTAAGCCTCGATGCACTCGCTCGGCTGCGGGTGGAAAGGGAAGCACAGCTGACATCGCCGTTGGACTCGGTCCATTCGGAGATCGGCAAGGGGGAAGCAGCGCTGTGCTGGTTGGTCTTCAAGCAAGAAGACGGGCGGGTGCCGCGGTCGATACTTGAGCAATGGTTTGGCGAGGAGCGTATTCCGGAGGGGTGGGTACCCGCGAAGGAGATAGGGCTATTTGAAGCTCGTCAGACAGCCAGTGAGGTGGCCAATAAGATGGAACGAATCAGGCGTCAGTGTCTGGAAAGTGGACAGACATGATGTAGAACTTGCTTGTTATTCGTCCTGTAATCTATTTTTCGTCGCATACCATTAATTGTTGTTCCCAACCGGTCTGCTGCGCAGCGCCTAGTGAGAACTTTGCCGTATTTCAGTGCGGGTTGATTTGTTTATAAGCGGGCTGCCAGTGTCGAGGGGCGTTACCCCTAAACACTTTGCCTGACACTCCCAACCTACAGTTCGATAATGGTGAGCCCGAGCAAACCTGTCATCCGCTATACCAGTACTTTGGTTACTAAAACGACGCCCATACGAACGCAGTCATCCGGAGTCAAAGTTGCAGATGACTGTGTCACGACCTACCAGCAGCTCAAGCTGGGCAAGCAGTTCAAGTACATCCTCTTTGGGCTCAGCAAGGACCTATCCAAAATCGTTGTTGTTGAGAAGATCTCGGACGCGCCGGCGCATGAGACCTTCGTGGCGGACTTGCCCAAGGACGAGTGCCGCTGGGCGGTCTACGATTTTGAGTTCTTGAAGGAAGGGGAAGGGGAGGGCAAGAGGAACAAGCTCTGTTTCATCTCTTGGTGCGTAGTGCGCGTCCAAGTTTGCAGGGTTTTCAGGGGCAATTACAACCATCACTAATGCGCGGCACCCCTTGCTCCCAGGTCCCCCGACGACGCCAAGATCAAAGACAAGATGGTATTTGCTTCCTCACGAGAGACCCTCAGACGGAGGCTGGACGGCATTGCGTTCGAGGTCCAAGGCACGGACCCTTCAGAGATCAGCTACGAAACTGGTGCGCCCCTCATACCCTTGCGATCCCTGAGTTAGTTAGGGTCCGATCCTGATCATCGTCCCTCTTTTGTTATAGTGCTCGCCAAAGCGTTGACGTCCACCCATTGATTCCTAGCACCCTAGTAATTCGAGCAGATTTTGCTATTGTATGATATCGTTTTTATCGGTCCCGTAATCTCATCGCCGCCGCCGTCGATGTCGTGCCAGTTAGCACTTGGCCGGTTAGACGATATGGTCCGCCCGCAATTTTGTTTGTTTGACAGGTCGTACGATAAAGCAGGGCTAAGTGAGCCGCACCATTGCGCCGCAAGATCCACCCGCCTGGCGTTCACATGTCACTCACCATTTTCTGTCCCTCCAATTCTGGCAACGCTAGTCCATGTTGCGCAGGAGTCACAGCACCCGAGGCCGTAGCGCTGACCCCCTGCGCAATATTTCACAAAGTAAGAACCCGATGTTTTCCATCACCTATGGCCTCAGTGTAGACTGATTCCTTTATAGCTGTAGCCAGTTTCGGTTGGATGTGATCAGCATGTGAATTTGCTTGATTGACAAGAAGCAAGGCTCCAGCCGGACCGTCGTGCCGCAAGATCCGTCCCACCCGGAATGCCATTTCATTGTGTCTGCCACGGTAATTTGAATAACAATTTTCTGTACACCCACCGATCAACCGATCACCGACCATCGTGGGGTCTACGCTACCTTCTTTCCATCCATGGACTCGGCGGGGATCAATGCATCCTTCATTAGATATTCGCCTGCCGCACAGATGCCGGCTGACCACACCAACAAGAGCGACGTGATGCAGAAAAAGCTGATTGATTGCCCTATTTGCAACCACGAACCTATCCGGGCGCATCAGTCAACGAGCCCACGCGTGCAGCTCGCAGCCTTTTGCTTACCGGTATCAGTCACGTTCAGAAAAAATGTCATTGTCATTCCTGTCATAGCACATTCTTTTCAGAAAATGACGACCCGCGGAAAAAAGAGTTATACCCGCCATCAGTAAGCGTCAAAGCTACCAGAAAGAGTGAGAATGGGGGAAGTCGTAACCGGGCGTTTACGGTCGCAAAGGTCGCTGATAGAATGACATATGGCGCAATGATCTTGAAGATCTACGGGGGTCGATTATAGGGCGCATAGGACCAAACCGGAGTACCGACCAGTAAGGCTGCCATCAAGAAAGGGTTGAACACCGGAACCAGGCGGTACACAGGTTCTAGATAAAAAGATCTGGATCCACCGTGAGGCTTCACAAGTTGGGGTATGGAGTATCTCCAATGGAACTCACGATATCGATGCAACACTGGACAAGTCAAGCATAAGAGACAGATACTGTGGTCCCACATAAAAGTGACATACTTTCCAGTTCCGAAAAAGGCCACTTGCACAAAAAATAGGAAAAATAATGCAATCCGCACATCGTCAGCCCGGAAGCGATAACCGTCCGACTGGCCCTCTTTTGGTGGCGTTCTATTGACGCCAAAAGGCGTCCGAATAGCTGCTTCAACGTCTATCCACAAAAGTAAATTGCATGTGAAAGCCGAATAGAAGAACCCCTCGAT
The DNA here is from genome assembly GCA_038091855.1 of Leccinellum luteum. NCBI lineage: Eukaryota > Fungi > Basidiomycota > Agaricomycetes > Boletales > Boletaceae > Leccinellum > Leccinellum luteum. Next base: position 7,239 of record JBBPPG010000763.1, read on the forward strand.
GGATATCGACAATATAACGAAACAGACAGAGAGTGCCAGGAAGAAACTCATGATTTTAGACCTCGGAGAGGGGTGCTGCACTTGGGATATGAACGGGTATAGTGATGATACCACTGGCCAAATCGAGGTGAGATCACAACACGCTACGATCACAAGGTAGATGAATCACATACCGAGTATAAACCATGCAATGATTTGATTGTGGCGGGGTAAGCCATTCTTTGTTTGCAAACTGATGACGGAACTTGCAGTGACCAGCATCGCGGCGGCGAGCAGACCCATCTTTTCCGAAATCAAACGAAAAACCAGCGCACAGATGCATCACTTACCTGAAAAAGGGTGGATACTCTTCTACTCGTGAAGCCCGAAGCCGAGTCCAGTGACTTCGTTTGCACGGCGCCTACAATGAGCATCACGACAGCGCCAAAAAGGCTAGAAACTTGTCAGCACCACGTAAGGCCGGTCACTTGGGACATACATGGCTCCAATGCTTTCCTTTTTTTCGACCGATAGGAGAGGGAAAACAGCGGTGATCATACAACTCGAAGTCCATCGCAGAACAAGCTTCCAATTTTGTAAAAGTGTCGAGTATGGCCAAATACAATATGGCCATATGACGCCGATGGCAACAAAGCCCAAGCTCCATATAGAGCGGTGGGTGTATGCAAACTGAAGATAAAGTCAGTGAACGAACGTTTTTCAGGACAAAGAAATGCGCATACCACCATGCTCTGAAGGGAGACAAGAACAAGGAGCCCGTACACATAGAGTTGGCTGGAGGAGACAGAGGACTTGGATATAACCTTGAGAAGAGCGGGTACCCCCTTCAGGTAGAACTCTCTCCAGAAGTAACACGGGAAAGCAACGTAAACGTAGAACGTCCAAGGCGATTTTTGTATCCAGAAGGCCACCCCAGAACCAAAGAATGCCAACAGAGCGAATGCATCGACTGGCCAGTTCTTTGTAGCCCGTACTGACGAAGTATCGAGGGGAGGGAATAGCGAGATAGACGCATACGCAGCCCATCCAACATACGCCACGATGACGATAGAGCGAATCAAGAGACGGTCATACCTAAATATCTCGTTAGTTCAGGACGCGGATGAAAACAGAATGAACCGACGTCTCTAAATAGCGAAGGCCTTCCAAACAAGTATCCATCAACTCCAACGACTTTCGACGCGCTTCGATCCATTGTCCTTCTCCCAGAGATCGTTCAATGGATGCAATTTTCACGATTCGGGATGCCGTCCCGGACTGGTCTACACCTTCCAGGGGATTAAATGGCCTGTAGAACAGAGCATTTGCCTGTTTAAGTTCTTCGGAAAGATCAGAATATATGCATAATTGATTAAAGATAAAGACTCACCGTGTTTTATACGATAGTGCTCCATCAATACCTGCGTATTCACTAATGCCATGTGAGCAAGGGTCGCCCCTCCTCCTCGAGGGTCAAGAAAACCGGCCTGCGTGGGGTCTACATCAGGTAGCACACCAACCGAGTTCACCGGCCAATCTACACCTATCAGCGACGCCATCAGAGGAGCAATGTCTGCTTGTGAGACATCTCGGCGGAGTAGATGTCCTAACTTCCAAGGTCGCGAGAAGTCGTCATGTGAGGATGGAGAGGAGTCGGGTAAAGGTTCCCGTATGCCTTTCCCCCATGCAATAAGTGGTGTCCGAGTATTGTCTGGGTCTGAGAAGAACGATGAACGTCAAGCCTACAAGAGCGAGATAGAACCTCACCACCGTCTCCGTGATTACCTATTTTCGACATCCCATGATCGGAAGTAAATATGAAACTCGTTTCCTCGTCTCCATAAAAGTTCAAGAAGAGTTTTTCCGTTTCGCGGACGATGTCGTCCACGACTTGGATGTTGATCATATACTCCTGTTGGTCTACTTGAGTATAATAAACAAGGGCTTGTCATTTGATTTACCTCGGAATGAGGGCGGTACGAGTGACCGGTGGTGTCTAGTCCTAGAAGATGCAAGAAAAATATCACTTTATCTTCGCGCAAATCTGAATTAAGCATAGCATCTTCTGATGCGTTTCGAAACAGGACGTGGAGTTGATCTAGCACCCAGGTATCCAGGGCTGTCGCATCTGCACATGTCTTTAGGCATACGACCAAAAGTTCAGAGTTGAATCAACCTTTTGTAAAATCCTCTGCTTCTTCGTCATAGCACCATGAACGGACTCTACCAGGGGTAGCACCCTGGGCAAACATTGGTAGAATATCAGGCGACCCAAACGAGAACGTGTGACTTGACTGATTAAACACTGAATCAAAGTCAACCTTGACCAAATGTTCGTCAGCGAAGAAACTTGTGTCCATGTTACCTACTTACTGGATTGGATTTCCAGCCCTGTGGTATCATATCAAGGTCATCAACAGTATCTTGGGACACGCTCGAGCATTAAATCTAACCTTTGTGACCGCTGAGACGTCTTCGTACATTCCACCTATAGACCCGAATGTGAAGAAAGAAGGCGTGATATTTGTGATGACCAACCTATGATGGCAACATGTCCTGGGCGACTCTCCGTAGGCACCCTGGTATGAGACACACCGAATGCTCCGCGTTTTTCGGCGATGGACCTTAAGTATGGGGCAACCACTTCTGGGGCAGAATCGAACGATGAAAACGCATCCGGAGTAAACAGAAGATCGGCTCGAAGGCCATCACCTGTTCAAGTGCATATGGGCGACTCGGAAGCAGCTACAGGTACAGTTCGACATACCGACAATGAGCACTAGGCGCTTGGACTCTCCGGTGCTCGAACCATACCGTGTCATGCCATGAACGACAGGGCTCCTGAAGTAGCAATCGAACACGGACGCGATGAATACTATGTGGAATACGATCCCGAGGATGAGTAGCTTGAGGACATGAGGGCTCGAGTGAGGCATTCGGCATACAACGTGACGGCGGTTTTTTCAGATTCGGTGCAAGCTCAGCAAATAACGAGATTCGAACTGTCTTGAGGGAGATCTTTTTGAGTATGTCTCAAGGAACTTCAAGCTACCAGCGCAGTGACTGAAGGCCGCCACTCGGAGTATAATATACAAGTTAGGATTTCTGGATTTGTAAGCCCATCGGAGAACGTTCACACACATGGACCACACTTCATTCTTGGCGCAGTTTCTTCGTATGTATGCTCTTAATTCGAGCTCATTCAAATAACTCTCATTACAGCATTGGCCATGTCGTGGAACCGCGCTGAATGTCTCCCTCGCAATAGACATGCAGTTTTCTTGACAGGACTCCATATCATTCAAACCATTACTAGCTCGGGTGGCTGTTCGAGGAACAGTGAACCAAAGATGCAGGAGTGCGTACAGCATTGGCTAGAGCTCACGACCTCTACTTCAAGTTCCCACTCAGTAGGCAGCTGACTCGGACAAATCTTAACAAGTCTGGTTGCGTGTGTCAACAAATCATAGGATATCAATCCATTGATAACAGCTAGCTCACGTTCATGTGAAACAGCTGCATATGGAGATGAGGGACCGACTAATTTCTCATCAGTACATCCAAGAAAATTTAAATAGCCCAGAGGCAAGTTTCTCTTGTTCACTGACTCATATTTGCCTCCCAGTGGCAACTCCTTGAGCTAACGTGTGCCAAACGTACACAAGGTCTCATACGCTCCTCATTCCAAACATTTTTCGGTCTCCCAGACACTCCTGGCTCACAGGACACACGTATATCTCCTTCAAAGTCAGGCTTTCTCCTTTCCCAGTTGTTACCGAACCTGACACTATCCAGCCTGTTGAACAGGTCTAATAATTCGCCGCCTCCAGTGAGCAACGCCTCGTTACTTGAACTGGCAATGGCTTCGGTTTTTGCCTTTCCCCCGCAAGTACCCCCTGAAGTGTGGCTCAAGATTTTTGATTTTGCTACAGACTTCGCGACTTTCCCATCCTGTGATAGACTGATTTCTTCGGATCTGCCCCGCACGCTCGCTAGACAGCACGAATTACAGATTCTGAAAAACTCACTTCCCACAAAGCGCAACATTTCTCTCGTTTGCAGAACTTGGAACGAACTCTCTTTAGAATTCCTGTATCAAAGTATCCTCATCACGAAAGTGGATACTTTGATTTTCCTCTATGAAACCCTCCAGAGATACGCCTTGACAGTACAAGGCAAGAATCGACTTGGTCGATGGACAAGGCGATTGGATGTCCTCATCCAGGAAGAGCGCTGTGAAACTTCCGATTATAACATGCTGGCTAAAGTCATACGCGAGTTTCCAAATCTTTCTATCGTTACGCTTTCCATGCCCTTGCTGCCATTCAACGACTGCTGGCTCCGCCAATTACCAACATCCGTTATTGTCTCTCTAGCCGAGACATGCGGGATGTCACTTCAGGTATTCGATTGTTCTGAATCAATCCTTCGACCATGCAGGCAAGTACGCGTGTGGCTGTCCATACGAGCTCAAATCTAACAACTTTATATTAGGGAAGACTTGATGATGCTCCTTGCAGTATCTCCAAACTTGAGGCTCCTTCGGTGCCCCGTATGCTCTCCTACACCTGAAGATAGGGCTTCTAAAGGTTGCCTTGACGTTCCTGTTATGCCAAAACTAGAGTCCATCACTCTGATGTCTGTTTTTCTGCGGGATTACCTTCCGCAAAACAAGGATGCAAACCACCTCCCCGCACTCCGCCAGCTCACATATGACTGTATCCCGCCACCGTTCTTCGATGCCACATGGAAGAGTTTCGTGAAGTCGACATGCACAAATCTTACTTGCGTCATCATTGACTTCTGCCGTCCGGGAGACGCTCTGCAGAACGAACTCGATTTGCTCTCCGAGTGTTGCACCGCGCTCGACAGGCTCGTTATTTATCTTCACACCTGGCTGGGGCTGAAGCAGTGCCTCGTCTTGCCGCCGGTTTCCTACCTCGCCCTCTATTCCAAGGCTGCAAAAGTAGCGATCTCCGATTATCAGGCTCTGGTTTCTGCTCTCGTGACGATGACGGCAGCGAAGCTCAGGACAGTTCGATTGCTGCACGCTCATGCGGTAGAGGAGTTACGCGAGCATGTATCATCGCTCACAGCAGAGGACCGCACCCGTTTGACATCATGCAATTTCTCGTTCGAGGACTCTGAAGGTCGTATGTTTGTTTTCTGAAAAGATCACAGGATCCACACTTGGTCTGGGATAGAGTCTTTTTGCTGAGTAGGTTGAGTTCGTTTCTTGCATATTTTGTGTCAATAGAATCTGAAAGTCGTTGAACATGCAACTCTGTGCACCATGAGTCTGGTTGATCGTTGTAGGTGCTGCAACGTGCCAATGCCGGTGTGAGACGACGCGACTGACTCGTCATTACGACTTATAGGCTAGCAAAAGACACCGTCCGGCCGGCCAGCTGGAGCTCAGTTACGCCATAGGCTGCGACGTGGCATATTCAGGGCAGTGGGTAGTTGACTGGGTTGGTTCCTCTGTTGGCGAGATCGGCAGTTAAGCGTCATCGACTCTACCATGTCTCTCGCCATGGCATGCCTGTCTACACTCACCGCCTCCTATGACCAGCTCCCTCTGTCACTAAGTCGGAGCGATATTGGCCCTGGGTGGTCCAATCAGAGGTCTGACGAGAGCCTCTGCAGACCATCGCCCTCATACCATGCTTTGTCGATGTTGTCCCCAGGACAGATCCTCGAACAGTGAACTTAAGGAGCGCAAGATGTATCATGTGGCAGGAAACAGGATCAACGTCCTGGGTTCTTCTCCATTGTGCATAGACAAGACCATCAGATATGTACACCAAGTTCTACCTGTGAAGTTCCAACCAGATTTTCGCTGTCTGATTAGACTTAGAAGAGTGAGAACGACTGTCTTCCTACTTGAGGGTCTGCCTACGGGAGACTAGGTTAGACTCTGACTCAGAGCAGCGCAGCCTCACTGAGTATGGAATAACTCATCCCCAGTCCTCGTTTGGACAACCAGCCAACTTCATGTTATTAGACTCCCTTGTCGAAGGTCGGGAGTGCTCGAGTTCTACCCGAGACCTTTGATCCACACCTTGGACTTCAAGCTCGCTCATGACGCGTGCCAGTAACCGGCTCATGGCCATTTGTGCTGGAAGCCTGATGAAGGCTGTTGTACTCATTAATTATTTCTAGTACTGTGAAGATCCTGACGCTTTGCGACATTCATTCAAACAACTTGGAAATATACATAATGGCAATGGTACATTGGTACTACATGTGGGTGTAGGTGGACAACTGGCCGTGTCCTGGCGTGCCAGTGCGAGGTGAAGCGCGACGAGAATTGGATGGGACTCAGGGCGCTATTGACACATTTACAAGGTAGAGGTGGTTGGATATTGGCTCTCAGACAATAATACTTTACCTTGGCCCTTTGGTTTCCCCGATCTGAGGTCCGGGGGTGTAAGTTGGGGAGGTTGTCGGACGGGGAAGGTATTCCTCGTACCTCAATAAATTGGCTCCAGCTCGCCTAGCTGCATGTTATCCTCTCCGGTTCGGTGATGAGAATAATAAGCATCGATTGTGTTTACGGGATTCGGCGCGCGCAGATCTTTCGCCGTAGTAGCACTCTAAGATTGCTCTATGAAGCACGCAAGTGACAGACGCGAAACTCGATAACTCCTGAATCAGTAGCGAGCGAGAAACATGAATGTAAACATACATATAAGGACACAAAGCATATACTGGGGCCTGGACCTGCAATCTTCCGTGACAAGTCTACATATCCTAGCGTGCTTCGTGTGCCCTTACAGTCACTTTAGTCGCCAGCGCGTTCCCTACGATTGACGGTGGCACAGGAATGACGAATGGATCGGAATGATGGAGGACGGACCCGAATGGCGACAAAGATCGATTCGTGAAGGAAATCGATGACTAGTAGTGTCCATTTGACTCAAAAAAAAAAAGCAGCGTCCATCTCATAGCCTCTCTCGGCCCCCTGTGGGTTCCCTGAGATTGATAGACAAGTCCCTGTTCATGAATCGTCCTTTTGTCAGTCCAGGTATCCTTGTAGCGTAATGCGGAAACGCGCTGTGACTCACCAAAGGAGAGATGGTGTAAAGACGGACCAACTTGAACGCTAACCAGTAGTGTCCTTTACGAATAGCCAACGTATCGCCTTTCGGTTTGGGTGAATCAGGTCCGTCTCCGTTACGGGTATCATGCCAACTACATATCTTTGCAGCCTGATGATCAAACACTGGTGGACGAAAGGCGAGAGATGCTGTAAAGACGGACCGCTATCAGTGAGGAACACGCCGGTGGATGAAAGGAGGAGATCATTCGATCAATCGATCATGGCAACTCTATCAGCCCAGCTGCCAACACGGAACGCACCCGCGGCCAAAAGGAGAGCATGCCAATGATGCATCGATGAATCGGAATTTGCCGCCGTTAGAGTGGAAGGATTATCGAGGGACTTGTGGCGCGGTGAGGCACGAACGTGCAAGGTCTTCGGACAAGCGGCACAAGCGAGAGGCACCGCTTCGGTTACATTACCAACTGGATGCGCTCAAAGTAAGAGCGGACAGAGATACCAACAGAGTGGTACCCAGACGCTTGGAACAGGGGCGAAGGCGTAACAACAAACGGGATCAGCAACCGCAGAATCCGTCGAAGATGGACGTCAATTGGTGGTGTTAGGTCGGTGTTGTTTGGGCAGTTTTAGGACGTTGTTTCATCTTCTGTTATCTTTCCTCCGTTAACCTTCTTTCCTACTTACACATAGTACTAGTAGCACAATCTAATTTGACTTGGAGTTTAGAACAAAAATTGACCAATGTCACCGGGTCGCACCAGGCCGAATTTCGAGTTCTTGGTGGTCAGCGCGCGGGTCATCGATCCCAGAGACGCTGCGCACCACCTTCAAGTTCGGCGCGAAGCTTGTCCCCCCTATACCCGGTGATCCTCAGATTGTTCAAACGTTCAATTCCCAGTGCCTTTATGCTCTGTGTATGACGGCGATGCCCGTGTGCACGACTCGTGTCCCTGAATCGACCTTTTCAGTCTATCCCACCTTTCTTCAAGTTGCCATCGTCCTTTTGGGATCCAGGACCGCCCTCAGGTCATTGAGGGCCTTGATATATTCAAACTGAATTCAATAAGTACGCAGATATCGTGACACTTATCGAAACTACAGCTTATATAGTTATATTCGCGCTGAGCAGTCGGCGGTCACTCTGATCACTGAGGTCGGCAGGGGGATATTATATTATCCATACATATTAATATTTCGAAAACTGACAAATTGTGATGGCAGACTGGCCATCCTGTGCGTTGCCACTACATTTAAGTATGCGCAAAAGTCTCTGCGTTTACCAGGTCTCCCGGGCTCCGAGATTCCAACGTGTACCAGTTAGTCCTCGTCGAACTTGTCAGGATGTCTTGTTGATTTATAGATCTAGGCCACCGTGCGATGGGAAGCCTTGGCGAATTTTTATTCGGTTCAAGACCACTTGGGAGTGGACCATATTGCTGCTATGATACTCAACGTCGGCCCATGTTTCATGGGCCTGGGCAGCGATACGTCAGCCCAAACTCTGGGAGGTGCAAACCACTTATAGTTCAAGCAGTCCATCCCGAGCTGAACAGGGCTGAAGTCAAAATAGAAAACACCACCAACGCAAGGAAGCTGGCCGTTTGGCTGGTTCTCAACTTTCCACATAAACTAGAGGATGTCTTCACTTGGCTCGCCTATTGGGCTTGGTTCACGCTTTCGCTCATCTGGCCATTTGGTGCGCCAAAATACTCGGGATTCTATCCTTCTTACCTATCGAGGTTCTATGGACAACTCTGGGTTGCTCGTTCCCCAAGCGAATATTCTCTGCGAAAAGTTGAGTTAGGAGAGGAGCATCACGAAAAGAACAGGATTCTGATAAGCGCTTATATGGTCTTATAATCGGTATAACTTGTAAAAGTGCTTCTATTGGCTTCTAACGCTAGGTCGCTCGGAGCACAAGTGTCACACGGA
>JBBPPG010000764.1:0-16211 GCA_038091855.1 Leccinellum luteum
GTCTCGGCTGCGCGCACTGCCATCTACGAGTTCGGCTCACCAATCAAGGGAGCGGTGCCAGAGGTGCACCTTAAAGCCATGTCCTTGGTCCCTACGTTTGTAAGAACATACCACATGCCCATACTAATTAAATTTGACAATGTATCTACAGAACACAATCGCTGACACCCTTGGTTCTCTGGGCTGTGATATTTACCGCTTGCTCGTCGTCGATCTCCTCCACGAGTTTGAACTGGGAGTTTTCAAGTCGGTTTTTAGGCATTTACTACGGATACTTCATTTTATCGATCCCGGTTTAATTTCGACCCTCAATGATAGGTATTTTTATTTATTTATTTATTTTTGATCTGCTAACTGAGTTTTTTCCCAACTTGAAGGTTTCGTCAAACACCACCCTTTGGGAAGAGTGCAATTCGACGATTCCCTCCAAATGTCTCAGAAGCACAATATTGCACTGCTCGACACTTCGAGGATGTTCTTCAGGTACGCAGAACGTTTTCAGAGATGGTATTGACATAGTGACCCATGTTGTAGTGCGCCATACCGGCATTTGAGTCATTGTTCCCACCCAAACATGACAGCGTGATATGCACGCTTCTCTTCCGCCTTGCCCAGTGGCATGCCCTCGCCAAATTACAGATCCACACTGACGATTCGCTTGGTTGTCTTGACGAAGCCACAAGACTACTTGGCTGCCAACTGCGAAAATTCCAGGCCTTCACATGCCAGGCCTTCGACACCACCGAATTACCCTCTGAGACAGTAGCACGCTGGCGGCGCAAAAACAAGAATTTAAGTACCTCCAATTCCACTTCGTCCGGCACCTCTAATTCTGGTGCTCGCCTCAAGTCATTCAACCTTGCCACATATAAGGTTCATGCACTGGGTGACTACGTCTCCACGATCCGCTTCTTTGGGACGACTGATTCTTATACAACTCAGACTGTAAGTTGCGTAAAATTTGCCACTGTTTTGAAATTGACCACAACCTTAGGGAGAGCTTGCCCATCGCCTCATTAAGAAGTTCTATCAATGTACGAACAAGCAGGATCCAGCAGGGCAGATCGCCAAGCAAGAAAGACGACATACCCGAGTTCGCCGCCAATGCGACGCATACTTTCAATCCAATAACCACGAGGACTCGCTAGCTCATACAGTTCCAAGCCCGATCCCACCTGAGCATCACCATCGGCTATCAGATGCACACGCCAACGCCTTCAACCTCGCCGAGTTTCTTCAAAGATCACTAGATGACCCGGCTCTTGAGGTTAGCTCCATCTTGATACCATCTACTACCCAAGCGGCTCATGCCAGTATTGGGGCTTCTAGAACTTTATCCCGAAACTCAAGAACCACCTTCTAGCCCGACTGATGGACCTCGAGTACGATGGGGATGAACGCATATTTTCTAGTGATGACCGAGCCTCCCTCCAGTTTGTCAATAATCTCAATAGAGTCCTCCGGCCAAGACGTTTCCAAATCAATTACACAACATATGATATGCGTCGTGACCAAGACACGCTGCGTCCCGGGCAAGGCTCGGCTGTAATGCTACTCTCACAGGAAGATAGTCCAAACTCTCACCCATTCTGGTATGCGCAAGTTTTGGGAGCATTTATCTTTACGGTCAACTATATGGGCTCTGAGCAAAACATGGAGGTACTCTGGGTGCGTTGGTTTGGAGTTGTGCCCGGCCACCGTTGGGGATTCCGGTCGGCCCGTCTTCCCAAGATTGGTTTTGTTTCATCGGACTCAGAATCTGGTGTCGCATTTGGATTCCTCGACCTGTCGCTTGTCCTCCGCGCTTGTCACCTGATCCCAGCCTTTGCTGATGGTCGCACCAACTCCTTACTTCGTCATGGACCATCAGCTGCTCGGGAAAATGATAGTACCGATGATTGGACAGCCTACTATGTCAATATGTAAGATCATTCACAATATAGAACGTGAAAAAATCTGACATTACCCCCAGTTTTGCTGATCGCGACATGTTTTCTCGATACACAGGCTTTGGAGTCGGCCACCATGCTCAATACCGTCTTCCAATGATGGTCAACCAGGAGGTTTACATGCATGATGCTGATTTGGACATGGAGAATCCTTCCGACGATGAGGTCAATAATGATGGGACTAGGACAGCCATAGACGAGGAACCCGAACAAAATGAGTCCGGTGGTGACGAACCAGAGGTTAGTGAAATTGATGAAGCCGGAACAGATGAAGATTTACCAGAGAGTGAGGACGAGGATAGCGATGATGGGTCCTTATTTGAGTTCTGACATCTATGACTCGTAGCTATAGTAACTTGAAGCGTGCCAGCCAGTACTACTAGCCCACTTAGGCTGGGGTTCAGTCAGACACAACCCTCGGAAGCTACCATGACACCTGTATATTCCTTTGCGCATATTACACGCTGCAGCTTGTCGAAAAGAGAGACTGGTATATATAGCTATGAGGCGTTGGTCGAACCAGTGTCCGAGTTTTTCAGTGCAACTCTGCTATCGGAGTCCAGCAACGCGATTCCGAGTCAAAGCATTGGGAACCCGAAACCCATTCCTCCGAGGGGCATCAGATCGTTTACCGGGATGCATGAGGGACGGCCTGAGCATGGCGGCCTCGCGCCTTCCCCCACTTCAGTTCGTGGTCGCCTCATCAACGTAGGCAACCGCCTTAGCATTCAAGATTAACGCATCATGGAGGCAGACTATAAGGGCCTTAAGATGTGGATATCTTGGGACACAGAATCTTGAGATGTTGACCACTCAGTAAAATATGCAATGTGTATTATAGTGCATTATAATGAGGCTCCAATATCGAGAACGTTTTATAATGCAGGTGCAATCAACTTACATTCTCGCATCTTGAAGGGGCTGACTCGCAATGACCATTAAATCATGAAGGCAAATCATAAGGACCTGATAATGCAGGCGCCTCGGAACACATAATTTTCAGACATGGATCACCCAGTAAAACATGTAGGGTGTATTATAACGAGCTTCCAAGTACTTCCAACGAAGGAACAATGCACACATTTTTTGCCCCCATTCAGCATCTGACCAATGGCATATCACGATATTAGTGTTTCAGTGATGTGCGGTGAGTCAAATATTCAAAAATCTTGTCTTTCGTGTTTTGGCTTTCCCTACGAACCTGGACCAACTTGAAGTTCTTTTCTGGTCAAACTTGCCATTCCATTCCAATCTCTCTCCACCATTCCATCTTTGGCCCTCGTCACCGTCGTCCCAATCGTCATGCACGGCCTTGGCCATCTGCTCAACATTCTGGGTCCGATGTCGACATAGCCCGTCTACACTTCTACAGACCCCGCAGGAATAAATGAAGTGTTGACATGCCGGCACTTTCCAACTCATCGACGAGACGATGCACATGAGGCCGTGTGCGATTGGGCGTCAAGACTGACCACTCTTGCTCGTGCTATCCGAGGAGTGCCCTAATAGGACCACAGTGCACCCTAAGTTGCACCTCGTTTGAGAATGCACTGAAAAAGCATACAGCAGGCGTTTACGCCGCACGTCCCCCGCTTCTGCTACGCCTTGTTCTTCAACCGTCACGACGGCTCTTCCGACTCCCTTTTGTCATATTCCATGCATCAATCGAAGAATTCAAGAGTGAGACCTACTAAATCCCCACTGGCAGGAACAGCCCGCATCACGCGCCATAAAAAACTTGCATCTTGATCAACGAGGCTTCAAACATCATTGATATTGAACCGATACCGGTATCTTGCGAAGTTTGAAGCTGGTTCTTTTTCATCACCTTCGATGGCTGGCGCGATTATCTCACCAACCACTTGGTCCTCGGACCTCAGCGTATCGCGGTATGTGTATCTAGTCTTTTCTATTGACATGCTATGCAACGACCGACCCAATTTCAGATGATTTCTTTGGTTCAAAAAAATATTCCTAGCACAAGGTATGTAACTACTTGTTCGAGCATCACAGTACTTGTAGGAAATCGAGCCTTTACGGCCACATACCCACCCGTGGGGAACGAAGATCGATGTTAGATGCATGATTGTCACGCGCTGCCTTGGTGTGTTTCATCTGCTCATCGCGGATGGTGGGTGAAAAGTTCTTGACGGTGGTATTTCTGCCTCTCTGTCCTGTGTCGGAAAATTGAATGTATCACACGCTTTGAATGGCAATAAAAGCTGCACAACTTGCCAGGTGATGGTCTAATCCTTTCGTCCTCATCGTCTTTCGTTATTAACCCAAATACCATCCACACACTGTCCTTCGCTTTCACACCATGTCATCTGACGTGCAGTCGGCCGTTCAGCTACAGCTGTTCAATAATGCTGTATCCCATATGGCTCTTTGCGGACCATATTGTCGATTATCATGCTGACATTATTGCTTCCATGTAGTTGCAATGGTGACCGTCGTGGTCTATGATTACAGTGAGCAAGTGCACACATTACATATGTACTAAACTTTGAGACTGTTGCATCAACAGTCCTCATGTTTCCGAGTGAGGTACATATGGCATCTGCTTTCTGTCTATCTATTCGCTTAACATCTTCGTAGGTTGAGTATATGTATTTGGGTCAGGCAACAGTTTATATTGCAAAGCAATCATCCGTTCGCTGATGGAATCATAGAACAAGTCCTGGACATGGGTGACCATGTTGTATCTGATAGTGTGTAAAACCTTCCCACACATTGCTCTCACAGTGACTCATGCACAATATTCTGACCCACGCAGGTCCGTTATGCTGGTATCTATTCTGCAATGTAAGTCATGACCGTGTAAAGTAGAATATTCCTTTAATGTGGTTTCACGGAAAGAATCGCTTCATACGTTCAAAAGAATCAATCAAGGTTCGCTATGATGATATGTTTATTTCAAGTTTGCACCACGTTCGTCCCTGGACCTGTAAAGGTTAGTTTTTCATTTCACTAAACAGATTGATTTCTAATGAGAATATATTTGGCAGATGTATGTATTTTCATTCGATTGATTATCCCTGTTCACAATCAGCTAGGTGTAAGCAGTGTTAATTAAGTCCTTGATCATACTTAATCAGGATATTATATACTTCCAAAGGTGCTGGTTTCGATTACTCGGGTGGATGGGCGACAATGGCTTTCATGTCTGCCTCCTCATGTGAGTTACATGATGTCTGTTATTATATTATTTCATTGAGATATTTTGACTTTGATCAGTGTTAATGATTCTGCGTGTTCATGTAATGTGGAATCGCTCAAAATTCATCCTTACCATCCTTTTGTTTTGCTACGCGGTTAGGGTAGTTTGGGATGTCGTCTTGACAGTTATTTTTAACAATCCATTCATGGATGCCACAGGTATGATTCCACCCAGTCGGAATAATGAGTATACGGAACTTTACTCCTATGTGTCTTTTGTTTAGTTGCGACCAGCCAAGTGCTCGATTACTCGTTTTGCACTGAGGTGTTTCCTGTAATCGGCCCTTACATGAAATATGTGGTCACCTGCATCTTTCTCTTCGATCTCCTATTATTGATCCTTGCTCTCGTTCCGTTGGCGAAGGAATCAATCGCAATGTACAGGAGGACGAGGCGTTGGGAACCCAATCGATATATGTCTTTGATTGCCAATCAGGGCGTTGCTTATCTATTTGTGTGCGTCATTCGTCATATCTTTGTTCATACTACTGGTCGTGCGTGCGCACTGGGAATCTAGCATGGCACCGCTGATCGAGTTTTGCGCCACGACACAGGAATTCGCTCAACAGTATCCCCCAAGCGATATTTAGTGGGAATATCCCGTTGCCTCCTATCTGGTATCTCATCCTCGGATTATTTTTCGTCATCACCTTGTTCCCCATCGCTCCCCGATTTGTGATCAGCATGCGTGAGCTGTTCGACAAGGACAGCCGTGGACGTTTGGAAGGGATCGACAGTGCTTTTGGGATCTCTTCGCAATCCGGGAGCGTTGCTGGACGGGATCACTCTGTCTCGTGGATCGCGTTTGCGGATGGGAGTAGTCAGCCTGGCGAGGAGGGTGGGGAGGAAATCCAGCTTGAGGTTAGAAGACATGATTCGGGTCAGGGTTGTGCTGCCTGATTGATCGTCGAAGAGGAAATGTTTTCAGGTGATAAATATCATATTTATAGTTTGCTTCGTTTCCACCGCTTGATCTTTGCATTACGGTGTTGTTCTGGCACGACAAGACATGGTGAATATTGTATTTATGACATTGGCGCGTTCATACTCCAAGGGTGTAATGCGATATTATTACTTGCACAGCGATGTATGAATTTCACAACGGATAGATCAAAATTTAATCCGGGTCTAAATGGTTAACTAAATGTGAATACAGTACTTGAAAATTATTTCAACATTGGCGCAAGCACAGCATTTGAAGTTCCGCTGAGTGACTCGACGAGGGTGAGAGTTTGAAATATACACGCACGTGCAATCTCCCACGAAATGCTAGTCTACATATAAAATATTGGCAAGGTCCAAATTTGGGCTAAAATAATAAATATTAACCACATGGATTATATTCCGAATTTTAACTTGGTTCGCACGGTGGCTAAGATTTAAAATATATACGAACATTTTGCACTCGTTTTTAATTTTAAGTTTTTGCCTGGTGGAAACGGGGGACAAAATGTTGGAAAAAATTTGAAGTCTTGTCTGGGACAAAAATAATTGCCCGCTGATCGCCCGTTCATCGCCCGTTCATTGCCCACTCATTGCGCGATGAGCAGTACAGTTTTCGCCTGCATCATTGCCCACTTAATTGCAGTACTTCCCACGCTACCCGCACCCTCAAAGCCTCACCGGCCTCACCCGCGACTAACCCGTACCCGCTCCCAGGGTACGGGTTTTCATGCGGGTACGCCATCCAAGACCCGTAGGAAACCCGCGGGTATCGACCGCTCCGGTCATCTGGTGTGTGTGTTTTTTTTTTCTTTTTCTCTGATGTTTTCTTTTTTTTTTTTTTGCGCGCCAACGCTGCGACCACAACAACGCAGCCACCACGACCACGACGCGACCACGATGCGACAACGCAACGCTGGCTGACTGGCAACATGGAGGACGACGCAACCGTCACCCTCGGTTTGTCCCCCTTCCCTCGCTCTCGCCCTCGCCCTCGCCCTACTCTCTCCCACTCGCCCCGCCCTCCCCGCCCACAACGATGCGACGCGACAACGGCGACAACAACACGACGGTGGTGACGACGCGTCGTCGTCGCCGTTGTCGCCCTCGCCTTCCCTCGCCTTGCTCTACCCTCTCCCACTCGCCCACCCTCCCTGTCCTCAACGACAACGACGCGTCGACCTCTCCCTCTCCCTCTCCCTCTCTCCCACTTCCACTCCCACTCCCACTCCCACTCCTCCCTCGACGAACGACGCAACGACGACAACGACGACACTGCCGCGACAACGGCAACCGCGTCGCGACCACGGCGAACGGCGACGACGACGACGCGGTCATGACACGACCAGCACCGTGACGTGATGACGATGTGGCGTCGACGCAAAGGGGGACGGAGATGAGGAGGACCGGGAACGGGGACGGAGTCGGAGTCGGCGACGGGACGGGACAGGATGTCAACGACGGGAACGGGAATGGAGACGGAGACGACGACGACAACACGAATGGGGAGGGAGACGACGACGAAGACGACACCGCGACGACGCGAACGGGGACGGAGACGACGACGACGAGGACACGAACGGGGACGGAGACGATAACGACGCGACAAGAGTCACGACGACGACGACGACGACGCGACGACGGGAACAGGGATGGGGACGATGAGTGAACAGAAGCGACCACACAACGCACGCAATCGTGCGCGTTGTGCAGTCGCTCCTACACACGGGTCACCCCACGGGTGCGGGTATGACAAGGGGCGGGTATGGGTAGCTGATTTAGCTACCCGGGACCCGTACCCGTTGTAGTACCCGGACCCGCGCGGGTTACCCATACCCGCGCTCTTGCCTACGCAGGTTACCCGGACCCCTACTCTTGCCTAAATGGGACCACCACGCAACAACGACATGGGAGGACGACGACGCGGACCGGGACACGAACTGATGAGGACAGGGACACGACGACGATGACGACGGGTCGACAGGTCGTGGCAGTACGACGCGAGGAGGACGGGGACAGAGACACGACGACGACGACGCGGGACGACGGGTCGTGGCAGCACAACACAACAGATGACGCGACGACAACTGGTCGCCTCCGTCCTCACTCTCCCGCCCTCCCCGCTCCTGCTCCCGCTCTCACAGCCAGCGCACAACAGCGTACGCTGTCGCTGCCGCCGTCGCCTCTCGCTCCCTCACCTCCTCGCCCCCCTCGCCCTCCTCACCATCTCCTGCTCTCATCGTCAGCGCGCAGCAGCGACAACGTGTGCGCTGTTGCCATTGCCGTTGTCTCTGTTCTGCTCCCCGCCCCCTTGCCCTCACCCCCTCACCTTCCCTGCTCCTGCCTTCGCCGTCAGCACAGAGCAGCGACTGCACAACGCACACAATCGTGCGCGTTGTGTTGTCGCTGCTACGCGTCGCGCTCGCACCCTCACCCTCCCCGCTCGCCAGCAAAATCGTGATATTAAGATTGCCCTCAGTGACTCGGTCTCGCGAAGCCGTCAGTGTCCAAGGAGAGCATGCGCATCTAGTACATACTCATATCATCACCCTAACAGTCCCTCGTTGGATACTGCACATTGATACACATAGCACACATAGCATGCAACACATACTCAGTTTCCTAATGACAATGTCTATTGGCCACTCGCTCGAACTTCAGACGAGTGGGATGGCTCAGTCCTTGGGGAGTGATAGTACCTTATGATGTCGGAAAATCTCTGGACCCGTTCCAAATTGAGTAAACATTAAGTAACCCTCGCTTACTTATAATGGGCATGGCAATGCCTTGCATGCTGAAATAATGACATTAATATTAATTAATATACTTGTATAACTGCCGTGAGAGCATCGTAATGTTCAATTTAATGGGCTTTATAATTGAGAACTCCCCCCATGTGCGTTGAGTGAGGTTGGCGACATCGAGCTGCCAAGAGTGGTGTAAGTCGACTGCAATCGTTTCATGTTACTTTCGTTCGTTACGGGTGCACACAGTGTGTAGCGATCGCATGGATGGAATTGTGGTGGGCGAAAGTCCGAAGGGCTGCTGGTCCATCGAACACAACGGAAGATGCGAAGAGGGTGGTGGCCGGGAGCGAGAAACGAAAACGACCGAAATTTTGGCCGCGGCTACGAAGCGAAAGGAAAGATACAGCAACTGAACACCGTTTACAGTTCCCATGTAAGAAAGTCCTAGTAGTACTAAGTATAAGTCGATGATGTCATATGATCATGGTGTGGGTGATCCGAATTGCACGTGGGGGGAAGTGCCACTGGCAAAAGCATAGCCCGGTGGTTGTGCACAGGTTTTGCCAGTGACTATATAGTTTATTTCTACTTCTCCAACTCGGCGCCGATCGCCAACCCAGTATCTATTCCAAGAGACGATTGAAGTAAAAGAATTGGAGCGGCCAGCAAGATATTCGATTGACGACATTAACGAGACGCGGCCAATTAGGGAGAAAATCTACAGACCTCTAGTCACAAGCGATGTCTATCAAAGGTGATAAAAACGAGACCAATGATTGAAAGCGAGATATTGATGGTGACCCAGAAACAAGTGACGACACTGGTAGACTCCCGATCCAAGTCAATCTTTTTGATGATGTGTACTTTGTTGTATTTCTCGCGGACGGGAAGGAGGTGGTGAGTGGTGGCGAGAAAGGGAAGATTCAACGATGGCGAGCGGAAGATGGCACGGAGGTAGGGAATCCAATGAATGCTGGAAGTACCGTGTTCGATCTTGCCGTGTCACGAGACGGCAAGTGGATCGTGGCTGGGACGGTCAGTGGTCAAATTGTGGTGTGGAATTCAACGACCTTCGAAAAGGTGAACGACTTCAAAGCACACAAAGATTGGGTGCGTACGGTAGACATATCAGCCGATGGGACGAAAATCGCGACTGGATCGATGGACAAGACATTCTGTGTCTGGTCGTTTCCGACGTGGGAGAGACTGCTCGGGCCTTTGAAACTTGATGACGAGCCGATTACAGTCAAGTTCTCTTTGGACGGCAAATTCATCGCCATGGCCATGTATCACGAGTCTGTCCGGATCTACGACAGTCTTGATGGCATCCTCCTCGTAGACCTTCCAATCAAAATATTCTCGGAATCCAACAGTTCCCTCGCCTGGACGGGCGGTGGAAAGCAACTCTTTGTCCTGTCTCACGATGGAAACATCCACTGTTTCAATGTATCCTCTAGGACGACGCTCTCGCAATGGTCTATTCACAGCAATGATGATCCATACTGTATCACACTAGCATGCGACGATACATGGATAGCAGTCTCTGCTAGCTCATCCGTCTCATTCTGGGACACTACAACACATCAGCAGATTGGACCTGTCGTTGATTGCCCCCATCCCGTCTGGTTCATGGCAATCTCGGCAAACTACAATATGGTGACTGCGGGTAGCAAGATGATCACGCTCCGCAATCTACAAGGTGTCTTGCTACCGTCACACCTCCAGCATGTGAGTATATGCATTGTGATACGACATTGTTATCTAAGTCCACCGCCCTGACATGCCATTTACACCAGAAAGAACTTATCAAATGCCAGTCAGACAGCAATGTCGACTTGTTGGAGGTACATGTTCATTCCTGTCCCTATTTGTTCATGTCATCATATGGTGCAGGTCGAGCTTCCCCCCACAACGCTCACGGATGACGATCAGTTTAACTACGACGAGGTTCGTGATCAATTTATTCCAACTTTGCTGCCATGCTGACGCTTCGGAAGGCACCCTCGCCAGCGTCATCTGTTCGTCATGATGACCAGGTGCCACTGCCTGTCTCATCCCATTCTATATCGCAGCCTCCAGTACACCTTTGGACCTCAGAGGTGCATTCGGAAACCCCGGAGATATGCTCAGATAAGCATAATGATAGCGCCTCACTGTCTGGATTCCTTCGGATATTAGGAAGGTGGAAGAGGAGCATCAGAGAAAACCCAGTCCCTGAGCCTGGTCACATCGCGAACAATAGATCTGCGTCAGCTGAGAATGTAGATGCCTCGAACAAAGCATTTTCGACTATGGCGGAAGGCCGCCGTCAAGCAGTGAGTGTGCCTTGACTCCCGACTGAACCTGATCCTAAATTATCATCTCAGCGAACGGTCACAAAGTACGTGAAACGGGTCGGTGCTTTTTTCATCGAGTGTGTGGGTCAGATGCCATCGTTCATCTTTCCTTGCAGAAGGAGTCAAATTTCTGGTCTTTTGTCCTTAACCGTGGTGCTAGCACTGGACGTCGTCCTCCGGATCTACAACCATTGAGCGAGGCAGCTGGCCTGCCCGATGTTGACGGAGACCACCACTGTAGCACCAACGCTGGACGTCTTCCTTCGGGATCAGAACCATCGACCCAGGTAGGCCTTCCATCTGCGTCAATCACATCGTAGCAGCTCAAGTCGTATCAGGAACAAGAGGGAAATGGTGCAGTTCAGCCCTCGACTGGGAGGGTTCGTTTTATCGTGCGTGTGCTTTCTTTGAGCATGCATTGCGAGGCTTATAGCTGGCATCAGCGAGGATCCGGAAATGCTACCCTTGCGGTCACATTTCCCACGTGGTTGTGTTGCTGCTCTTCAGCGACGAAAGTAGAATGATACTATAGGTACATATTCTATGCGACGTTCCTCTATTCAGCCATGTTCCGAATGTGTCGTGCCCTTGCGCTTTGTTGTATCAGCTCGGGCGCTGCAGGGGTCCGCGATTGTCCCAGGATTCTCTCTCGATTGCACAAAGGAACGTTTCCAAGGAGACACAAAAAGTTGGGAGAACTACTTTCTCACAAGTCCATTTCTCCAGTGATGTTGTTCTTCCTGGTTTTCGTTCATCAGCGATCCGGATAAGCTTTAATGTGGTCCTCGAGATGTCCTCGCTATATGCGGCGCTCTTTGGGGAGTGGCGGCGGTGTTATACGTCAGGTTTGTGGATCATGATCGCTGCACACAGAGCAGTCTACGTTATAACGTTTGTGATCCTGCTCATCCATTGGTGCTCGAGCGCGGTGCTCGAGGACGTGGAGGATGCGCCGCTAACGGGGATCGGGAACGGGACAACGGTGAGTGGGTCAGATAGGTGAAGTCGGTCACGCCTTGACTACCTTTTTTTCCGATTCTATGCCGCGCGTGCATCCTTAATTTGTTCGTCTACCCGACCCCGCCAGACGAACACGAGCATGCGTACACGGGTGCCAACGTGATTGAATCCTTCGGGGACGCGCTGCTCACAGGAAAGAACGACGATGGCAGGTGCCCTGAACCCGTCCGCAGCGTTGGCTAAGTATCTCAGTACGTCGCGTCTTCGCGGGTCGCGATCTGCCCGCGTTGAGGATGAGCACAGAGTCCCTGAGATACCTTGACCAATACCCCTCCCTATGCGCTACCACAGCGCAAGGAAGAGATTGATCAGCTTCACTTCGGACGGTTTGACTTAACAAATCGGCATTGGCTGTGATGCGGGCTCAGCCATCCGACCCTACACTGGCCGTACACCAGACGATGCGGACGTACCTGCTGGCGGTCAAGGTGGAACACAAAGTTGGCCACATTCTTTGCGTGTGAACCAAGCGCCTATATTCACCACGACCCACAGCGAGGACCGTCGTGCAATCGCCAATGGTGTCCTTAAAGACATTGACACTGCGAAAAACGACCTGTTGGAAGCCAGCAATATTAATCTCCTTGCAACAAAAGAACTCTCTGAACCTCAAGGGCACCATCTAGAACGGACTGGCCAAGATCGTGCAGCGTGAGAAGGAGCTCAAGGGAAAAGAGAAGAAGGCGTACAAGAAGCTTTTCGCGTAGACAGACCGGGTCCAGATCAGGTTATACTAGGACGCGAACGTGATGAGGTTGGGCAATATATAATATGGAAAGTAGTAAGGGTGTGAGCCAAGGTGCCTGCAACCATGTGCGTTGATTGGGGTTGGTGACATCGAGTTGCCGAGAGTGGTGGTCGCAATCCGTTACTTTCGATCGTTCCGGTAACGCGACATAACATGTAGCGAGCGCGCAGATGGAATTGTGGTGGGCGAAAAGTCCGGATGGCCTTTCGGCCCGCTATGTTGCTGGTCCATCGAGCGAGGTGCGAGGCTGGGGGTGGGCGGGAGTGAAAAACGAAAGCGACTGAAAATTTGGCCGCAGCTACGAAGGGAAACGAAAGAGACTGAGACTGAGAACCGTTTCCCGTGTAAGACGGTCATCATGATCTTGGTTTAGTTGGTGGTTTGCTGTGGGTGATCAAGCCAAAGTAAAAGGGTGCACGTGGAAGCAAGCGCCAACAGCACAGCGTTGTGCGAAGGTCTTCGTGATACGAGGCTAACAAGTTTCTTTCCACAGCTCCGTCGGCGCCGATCCCCAACCCAGTATACTTTCCAAGAGACGCTTGAAGTAGAAGAACTGGAGCAGTCAGGAAGATATTCAATTGACGGCATTAGCGAGACGGGGAGAAAATACGGACCTCTAGTCACGAGCAATGTCCATCAAAGGTGATGAAAATGAGGCCATTGAAAGCCTAATATTGATGGTGACCCAGAAACAAGCGACGACACTGGTAGACTCCCGATCCGAATCAATCAATCTATAACTGTGTACTCGGTTGCATTTCTCGCAGGCGGGAAGGAGTTCCTGAGCGGAGACGAGGTAGGGAAGATTCGACGATGGCGAGCGGAAAATGGCAAGGAGGTAGGGATGCCAATGGATGCTGGAAGCACCGTGTTGGATCTTGTCGTGTCACGAGATGGCAAGTGGATTGTGGCTGGGACGGGGAGGGGTCAAGTTGTGGTGTGGAATTCGACGACCTTTGAAAAGGCGAACGAGTTCGAAGCACACGACATGGAGGTGTATGCAATCGACATTTCATCCGACGGGACGAAAATCGTGACTGGATCGATGGACAAGACACTTGGTGTGTGGTCGTTTTCCACGTGGGAGCGACTACTTGGGCATTTGGAATACGACTACGAATTCTCCTCAGTCAAATTCTCTCCGGACGGCAAATTCATCGCAACGGCCACGTGGAATCGCGAGTCTCTCAGGATCTACGACAGTCTCGATGGAACCCTTTTCGCAGACTTTCCAATCACAGTCAACTCAACATTTAACCATTCCCTCGCCTGGACGGACGATGGAAAGCAACTTTTCGCATTGTCTCATGATGGCAAAATCCACTGTCTCGACGTGTTCTCCAGGACGACGCTCTCGCAATGGTCTATTCACAGCAAGGATAATCCATACTGCATTACACTAGCATGCGACGACGCATGCATAGCAGTCTCTGCCAACTCATCCATCTCGTTCTGGGACACTACAACACACCAACAAATCGGACCTGTCATTGACTACCCACATCCCGTCTGGTCCATGGCCATCTCGGCAAACTACGATTTGATGGCTGCGGGAAACGCGACAATTACGCTCCGCAATATACAGGGTGTCCTGCCACCACCATACCTCAAGCATGTAAGTATACGCATTTTGAAACGACGTTGTTATCCGAGACCAGTGTACACCAGAAAGAACTTGTCGAATTCCAGTCGGACAGCAATGTTGACTTACTCGAGGTATGAGTCTGTTCCTTTCCTGATCGAAAAATGTCATCACATGGCACAGGTCGAGCTCCCGCCCACAACACTCACGGATGATGATCAGTTCAACTACGACGAGGTTCGTGATCGATCCATTCCAACTTTACTTCCATATTGACGCTCCGGAAGGCACCCTCTCCGGCGTCGTCTGTTCGTTATGAGGACCAAGTGCCACCTCCTGCCTCATCCCATTCCACATCGCAGCCTCCAGTCCACTTTATTTCCTCCACCCCAGAAGTACGCTCGGAAACCCTGGATATGCGTTCAGAGAAGCATAATGATAGTGCACCGCCGTCTCGATTCCTTTGGATTTTAGGAAGGTGGAACTTGAAGGGTATCAGAGAACCTGCAGTTGAGCCTCATCGCCTTTCCGGCATTCTATACAGGCCAGCAGAGAATGTGGACGCCTCGAACAGAGTAACAATCTCAACAATGGCGGAAGGGCGCCGTCAAGCAGTGAGCGCACCTTGAAAGCCGAGTAAACCTGATCCTAAACTCTCCATCTTAGCGAACAGTCACAAAGTATGTGAAACGGGTCGGTGTTTTGTTCATTGGTCTTGTGGATCAGATATTATCGTTCATCTTTCCTTGCAGAAGAAGTCGAACTTCTGGCCTTTTATCCGAAACCGTGGTGCTAGAACTGGACGTCGTCCTCCAGATCCACAGCCATCGAGTGAGGCAGCTGGTCCGTCAGACGTCAACCATTGTAACACCAACGCTGGACGTCTTCCTCCAGGATCAGAGCCATCGACCCAGGTAGGCCTTCCATCCGCATCAGTCCACATCGTAGTAGCTCATGTCGTATAAGGCACGAGAGAGAACAGATGCGGTCCAACCCTCGACTAAGATTCATTTGAGCGTGGGTGTGCATTCTTTGAGCATACATTGTGGGAACTTACAGCGAACATCAGCGAGAATCTGGCTATGCTACGCTTGCCGTCACATTTCCCACGTGGTTGTGTTGCTGCTCGTCAGAGACGAAAGAAGAATGATACTGTAGGTATTCTATGCAACGTCTTTATTCAATCATGTTCCGAGTGTGTCTTGTACTTGAGCTTTGTTGTGTCAACTCAGGTGCTGCAAGGGGCCGTCCGCGATTGTGTTCTCCAGGACTCTCGCTCGATTGCACAGAGGAACGTCTCCAAGGATAAACATTGACAAATGGCAAATTTGGAGATGATCACTGCACACAGAACGGTCTACATCGATCAGTCATCACTAACGTTTGTGATATGTATATACATTATCCTGCTCGTCCGGCGTAGACGAACTGCGCGTGAGGCGTGGAATCGAAAAAAAAAAAGTCGTATTACATTGGCAGTGTTCATCCAAAGACTAGAGACCACATGCGTTAACTCAATCATCGTTGTCACGTTTCCGATCTTCGTCAGCGGCGCGTCCTCCAGGTCCTCAAGCTCCGTGCTCATGCACAAGGCAGTCTACTCGATGAAACGGAGAAGAAAATCACGCTTTCCAACGGGCGATGCTTTCGGATGCGCACCGCTTGGGT
>JBBPPG010000765.1:0-16192 GCA_038091855.1 Leccinellum luteum
CTTTTCCCCCCCCCCCCGCTCTTCCGTTGGGGGGGGACCCCCCGAGTGAAGCGAGGGAGGGGGGGACCCATGGAAGGGCTTAGGGATGCCCCCGGAGTGGTTGGTCCTCTTCGGGCAACACTCCGAAAGCCGGTCAAGTGTGATTGACTTCATTTTTGGATTCCGTGATCAGTACTGATCGCTCTAATTCTACCGCCTCTTTGCGGCGTGAAATGCTCTTGGTAACTCAGTCAGTTATACGACGTAAACGTCGTCTTCCATTTCCCTTTGACGTCCCTTCTTGTCGCATTTGAATGATTTCCTTTTTCTCCGGAAATTCTATCAAATTCCTGGATAAATCGTACTTCCTCGATAACTCTCTACTTCTCAGTCAAATCGATCACAGATGGTGATATATTATTTTCAAGGTGCTGACTTTTCTTTTCCGCCGTACCCTTCGGGATAGTGCCCACTCTGCCGCAGAGATAAGGCGTCTACCTCAGACTCACCATCATGGATCTCACCGTCTCTTCTGCTCACCGAAGTCTAACAGCGAGTGTGTATTTTTGCAGCGGCTTCGATATATCGCTACTGCACTGTGATCAGTACCATAATCAGTATATTACATAATCACTGCGGCGGCAGTCACGTTAGACAGTGGTCTATTTCCTTCTGATCGAGTACGCTTTCCAAGTCTCGTCACATGTATGAGCTTGACTGTTCTAGTCTCCACGTTGCATCGTGATGGACTCAATATCCCACTTCCTGACCTCTTCTTATTCTGCATTCCTTCGGTTCTCTGCGTTCGGCTGTCCGTTATCATACTTCTTCTTGTTGCGGCGTGAACGCTACCTTCAGAATTCTTTTTGCTGCGTGATGTGAACATCATCAGTGTCTTCCGTTTCTTTTCATCTTATGATGCCGCTGTTAGTGCTTCTACCATTGTACTCAACATTTATCTTCGCATTCGTCATGTACGCATTTTTTTCTTGCTTGAAAGCACTCTCACGCAGACTTTGCATAGGGAAAACAGTTCTTCCGTGGGCCCTTTGGCGATCATTTCGTGCCAGATCCAAGAATGATCCGATGCCATCCAAAATGCCAAAATACCAATGGCGAAAACGAAACTGGCCATGTCCCAAGTGGAGTGATCCTTGACCAAGAGCTATCGATTGGTGGCGCGTTTTCATGCGGTGAGTCCTAGCTGGCCCAGAAACCAGTCGAGATGGACTGCAATTGATGTGGTGACCTGGGGACCAGATCGTCTTGAAAGGTCCATTTACAACTTTTTAGCATATGATTTCTTTGCCTACTGTTCACAACTTGAATGACGGTCTTGATGGTACAGATATCCAGCATCGTGATCGTGGCGGAAGAAGGAAGTTTGGACTGGATGATCGAGGTACCATGCGAGCCGTGTGCGTCGCGCAAATTGAGTCTTGCCGTTCCTTTCTGGTTGAGTTCTCTGCGGCACGTGTCCTTTATTCCTGTGACGAAAGAAGACAGTGCCAACTTGATGTGAGTGCCTGGGGCATCTCTCTCTTTTCCCATCTATAAGCCACATTTTTGTTAGCATTCGGCATCGTCCCACCAACTCTCAGCAGCGTTCTCGCAACCGTACCCGGCATTGCTGGACGAATCGTACCCGATCGAGATCCAGATCAGACTATCGGGCCCTAACCGTGACCGCCAACTATTGCAACCGGCGGAGGTGAATGAGGCAGGCGCTTTTTTTCTACATACGGCCCCGTTGCCCCACCGCTTATCACTTCTCGACAGCACAATCCATAACACTTGAACGCCAGCAGGATTGTACAAGAGTGTTTCATCTGGGAGGGACATTATGATAGCAAACAAGATGGGACACCGCAGGGCTGTCTAGTATTTCTGAGCGAAGGCTCTATCATTATGTAATGTTTTTCTTAACTATCTCCCAAGAGTGCATACAAGCAACTCGCCCCAACCATTATCTCGTTGGGGCGACCTTCTGGTATAAAAGGTCTGCCATTCACCCTCCCAATTTTTCATCACCTTTCAGCCCCACATCATCGTTCCCTGCTTACGACTCTTGCTCCCCGTCAGCCCCTGTCTCACGGGATATGTCCTTGCCCTACTCTTTGTACCCCCCCTCCCTGGTTAGTAAAGCTGACAACAAACCTCTACACGTCCCAATGCTTCTATTTTCCCCTGGAGGGTCCTCCCCTGCCGGTGATGTGGACGCCAAGGATGTCACTATCCTTAAAGAACCAACGGAGGGCGTCAAGTCCCACTTGGCTTACACTCTTGTCTACACTTCGCCCAAACTCCCACCCATTCCCACCAACATTCGTAACCTTTCCTATGCTATAGCCAAATGCCTAGGTCACATGCACTGTCACTGCACGGTTTGTTATTTTCTGCGGATGCCGAAGCCGATCCAGGTGATACTGACTCATCCCCGAGGGGGACGCTGGGAGGAATTCGACTCACACGCATACGACACATCCATCTGCCCTTGGAGGTATCTGGATCGTGACGGATATCGGGAGTTTTCATCCGAGGTCTACGCCTCTCTGACAGCCAGCAGATCTGGGAGCGACTCTTGGGTTGTATGCAACAAGTGCGTGGAACCATGGGATCGTCTTGACCTCTTCTACTATGAGAGGTGCATCCATGGCGACGACCTCTTCAAGCTTGCATACCTTGTGTGGGAGCATAGAGCCTCCCGTGATCGAGTTCTCTCGTTCATCCACCACAATGTAGGTCTGAGATCCACCGAATTCGACGACAGGGGTACTTTTGCAGATTGGTTGGGAAAGTGCATCGCCCCCTCTCACCCCACATTGAACCATATCCATATGTTCATCTCCGCGTATCATATCCTTTGCTAGAACAACCAGCTTCCTCGGTAAGAGTCCTTATTTATCAACTGCCAGCGCTAACCCACCGTTTTGTTAGCCCCGAACTCCCTAACGTCCAGGACATTGTTGTCTACAGGCACAAGGATATACACTAGCGTAGAAAACAGATTCCATTTCTTGATCCACCCGTCTTCCGGCAAACACCATGTATGCTTTCCCTTATCAAGTCTGAGATCAGTGCTATATTCATCACTTTTATAGGAGCTTTGACCAATGACTTTAAACAAATCGTATTTTTCTTGACCCCGATCGTTGAACAGTGTAAAATAAAATTGTTCGTTATAATGTGCCATAGTAGTTCTGCGCAGTTGTTGGCATTGTGTGGTTAGTAGTGATCAGTATTTATCATTGTTTACTCTCAGCCCTCCTGAGTCGGTATGATTGGCAATTCTACCCCCTCTTTACTAAGTATTTTATACGACGTGAACTAATGTCGTCTTCCGTTTCTTTTTGACATCACTTCTTGTCGCCATCAGTTCGGTTCTCTACGTTTGTGTGTTTCGTCTTCCGTTTTGTTTCCCTATTTCTTGTGGCATGAACGCTGCCCCTTTCTTGTTGTATGACGTGAACGTCATCACATTCACTTCCTCCTTTCCGGACGACATGAACGTCGTCATATCTCTTTCACCTCACCACTCCCGCGCAGTTTCTGTAGTCTCGGTCACACTCAATATGTTTAATCCTACAGGATGCGTTCGCTCATCAAGTCCCCCCACATGCACGGGCTTGACTGTTCTAGTCTCCCCGCTACATTGTGATCCACAGATCATCCAAATATTCCTAGGCTTGTGTCATTCTGTTATCTCTTTGGTCATCTCGGTTCGTGCGTCCTCTCTTCCGTTTTGTTTCCTTATTCTTTGCGGCGTGAACGCTGCACCTTTCTTGTTGTATGACGTGAACGTCATCACATTCACTTCCTCCTTTCCGGACGACGTGAACGTCGTCGTCGTATCTCCTTTAATGTGCCACTCCACGCAGGCAGGCAGTCATATCGGTATCGTTCATCTCATCAAATCCAAGTGCGTTCCTAATTTATTTATTCTCTATTTCTCTTCCGTTTCGTTTCCCTATTTCTTGCGGCGTGAACATTGCCACTTTCTTGTTGTATGACGTGAACGTCGTCATATCCCCCTCAACTCACCAATCCCGCGCAGTTTCTGTAGTCACGGTCACACTCAATATGTTTAATCCTACAGGATGCGTTTGCTCATCAAGTCCCCCCACATGCATGGGATTGACTGTTCTAGTCTCCCCGTTGCATTGTGATCCACACATTATCCCATTTTATAGCCTTGTCTTGTCTAGTTCGCCATCAGTTCGGTCCTCTACGTTTGTTTACCGCTTCAACCTCTGTTGTATCTGGTCAAATCCAAGTGCGTTCTTCATTTATTGTCTATTTTTCTTCTTATTTGGGATATGTCATTCTATTTCTCCTTGTTGCGGCGTGAACGCTGCCACTACTGAGTGCCTTTCTTGTTGTATGACGTGAACGTCATCAAACTTGCTTCCTTCTTTCCCAACAACGTGAACGTCGTTAGCATTACCGCGGCAGGACGAGCAAAGGAACGAATTACAATGTGTGGGAGACGGATGACGATGGTGGGCTCACTTGACCCGTTCCCATGATATCTTGATTTGCATGTCGCTTTTTAGGTAGTATGTGATCGAGCACACCCCCTCATACATCAAGGTCTTTTTCTAGTCGCGATATGGCAACCCTCCTCCGAACGACATGTTGAATCCTGGTTTGAAGATCAATGTAAGGACCCTCGCATTCACTGGTCCTTTCCCTCCTTCCTCCTCCCCTCTTCTGATGTCCTCCTCACAGGCGGCTCGTGGGGCCGGAAATGTTCACAGTTCATCTGGTTGTCTGCCGACTAATAATGCTCATCATTTTTCTTTGCCGCTGTTATTCCAAGTCAAGTTTGAAACCTCAAATTTGACACGCATTATACACGCTGCAGCTGATGCCGATTCCAAACACTCTGCGTTCAGAAGCGCGTATTTCATTTTTTACACGTCAACAATCTACCAGTAAATCAGGACGGAGAGTCTGGGGAAGCCTACGGGAATATGTAAAGATGGGACTAGCACAATGTTCAATTTACGGTACCTTTTCTTGTGTTGTTGTGATGTCGATAATGATTGTGATCTTGGAGTTTCTATATTGTTGTGTTGCTCTTCGAAAGGCCTTCTTTCGGATAGGCCCACGAAGGAGGTCGGGTATATACATTCCTCAGCCGTGAACGGAAAAGACATCAACTTACAAGAGGCTTATAACATTGTTACTTGGTTCGAAAAGTTTCCCCGCGGAGGGCCCATGGGAACTTACTGGGGCGCGCGAGACCAATCCGGCTGTGACCAAATGTGACCATGCTGTGACATTCCACTTGTCTTCCACCATCTCCGCTGTCTACTCTCGCTATTGTCTTGGCCGGTGATGATCATGGGTCAAATATACAAGTATGTTGCTAAACTCTCGTCTGTTTTCTCTTTGTTTTGGGATTATTTTTTCCAGGACGTCCTCTCTTGGCAAGCTTTCTCACATGCACGGGCTTGACTGTTCTAGTCTCCCATTGCATTGTGAACCACTCCATATCCCACTTGTCTTCTCTGTGCCACTGGAAACTCGGTTCTCTGTGTTAGCTTAGCTACTCTTTGTCCGGTCGTCCGTCTTGTTTCGATGAGGTTTAGCATACCCTCCCTTTGTTGCGGCGTGAACGCTGCCATTTTCAGATCCTCCCCTGCAGACAAAGCGTATCCTTTGGTCTGCCCGTCACCCTCATCCCGTTTGAATCCTCCTCTAGCCACCATGACCCCCACGAATTCAACACTATGTAACCTTCCACACCACACCCTCTTGCACTCCCGCCGTGCCCTATCATTTGCATCGCACAACCTATCACCCAAATCACCCATGTCCCCACGCTCTGGTCACTGCCACCCATCTTCACCTCGCCGACCACAAATTTTACTCAGCGCATCCCCAAACAACAATGTGCTCCGCAGCGGTGTTCTTCTGCCTCGCGATCCAATGGAGGATGGGCTGTTGGTTACATTGGAGGAGTTAACGTAGAAAACGCCATTAAGGCGCTTCCGCGCAGTCAATTCTATTTGATCTTGAGCTACTTCACCATCCCACCAAGTTTTCTCCTCGAGAAGGCGAAGCTGAGTGGGACGCAGATCGAGAAGTTTGATCCACTGCTGCAACCTGCACTGCAGTGGTCAGTGTGGACTTTGCTATTGTGTTTGAGTTCTGCTTCTGAGTTTCAATCGGACTCGCGTCGTGTGTCTTGTAGATCGTGGACAACCAATCTCCAACCTTCCTAATGGTTTCCCTCACCGAACTCAAGGATCTTTGCACTCGTCGCAACCTCGCGCCTGTCTCTGGATGCTTGGCCGGCAAGCAGTTTGTCCTCGTTGCCCTTAACTCATCCCTTCCACACTCGGTTGATATCGACGCGCGGCAGGGACTCCAGGTTCCGACAGACGCAGCCGACTATCAAGATCCTCTTCGGCCGTGGCTGCCTTATATCCCAACCATTACGACTGGCATTCCACCGGAGTATGAATGGCTCATACTTCGACTTTTCTGGTATGAACCCCACAAGTTGGTCACCGAAACTCACCCCATCCAAATCACCGACAACGCTATCACGCACGTCAATTCTTCGTTTCGGACTCTATCATCCATCATTTAAAAAATTCCATCCATTTATCCTCTATCCTCCTTCTCCTCGTCTCTTCCCTCACCCTCTTCTACTGATATCCTGGAACCGCGAACCAATCACACTGATCTCATGGCGGCATTCAGGCGAACTGGCCCTCAACTCCTCGAGATAATTGGGCTCGTCGGCTACTTATCATTCCACTTCCCGGCCATTCCGCCTCCCCCTCAAATGCTCTCGCTTCTCTCTTGGTCGCAAGCACCCCGGGTTCCTCTGCGCGGCGTTGTGGTGGACCTCGCATCCACCACAATCGACCAAATATCTCGCTACCTTGATCACACAGTACCCGTCTACTACGTCCATCACGGAGGGGACTCGCTTTTCGACCCGCGCCTCATTGGTGCCAGGGACATGGACGTGACTGCACCCATCCCTAATCGCTACAGGCAGATGTCTAGGAAGCCCCCTCCCGCTCATGCTCCCCCTCCCGCCCATCGCCCTCCCGTCCAAAAAGCCAAAAAGATCTATCTTGTGAAGGATGGAAGTGGTCGATGCAAGAAGATCACGAAAAACCAGTTCGGGAATTTTGTGGACATGTATAGAAGCGAAGAAGTCAAGAGGCCGACTGGGGATATGTCTATTTTGTATGTCGACGACATGGAAGATGTCGATGACAACAAGTTCGGCCCTATGACCAATTTTTCATTCATAACCAATGAACCATCTGCACCCATCGCCGTTGAGGTTCGTATTTTTTATTGTTTTCTCTCTCTCTTTCTTGTAATATTATAGGATGTGACCATGGCCGTCCCCAAAGACATTCTTCAGCCAAGATCCACACCCTCGACACCCCCGCACCTCAGCACTGGTTCTCCATCCCCTGTGCTGGTTGCATCTAGAGTTGTAGCAATCGTCCCCTTGACACCTGCACCCATCGCCGTTGAGGTACGTATTTTTTATTATTTTTTCTCTCTCTTTCTTATAATATTGTAGGATGTGATTATGGCCACCCCCGAAGAAATCCCTAACGTAACATCCACGCCCTCGACACCCCCGCACATCAGTGCTGGTCCTCCATCCACTGTGTCGGTTGCACCTGGAGTTGTAGCAATCGTCCCCTCGACACCTGCACCCATCGCCGTTGAGGTACGTATTTTTTTAACTGTTTTTTCTCTCTTTCTTATAATATTGTAGGATGTGACCATTGCCCTCGCTCCTGCAACACCAGGAGAGCTGTCTGGTGAAGATCAAGCCCCCCAAGTGCTGGCGCCTGCCTCAGGAGTCGCCGACATGTCTGCTCTCAACTGGTTGAGTAGCCAGTTCCCGGTCGACATTTTTTCCCTCTCCTCACCTCTCCAAATTCCCGGTTCATCTGGCATCCGTCTGTCTGGCATTCTGGACACTTCGCCCCAGACCCAATGCCGACTTCGCTTATGGGCTCTCCTAAATCCAGATCAACCAATGCAAGCTGCATTACCCATTCTTCTTGCAGGTGGGCTCGATTTCCAGACCCTGGCTCTTTCCCCTCCCCCTTCCCCCCTTCCCCCTCTCCCCCCTCTCCACCTCCCCCCTCTCGTGCCCACCAGCACCGACGTACTTGAACAGTACTTTTCTAACCTCTGAGTATTATTTTCTCGTCCAAACGCTCGCCGGTTCATCACTCGTGGTGGCCTTTTTTGGCGCATCGCCCTTCATTACTTCTCCGACCATCGTCTTTCTGGTCTTCCAGACCTAGTCTTGTCGGCCCTAAGTGGCCCTAGCCCCGCAGCATCGGAGGTCCGACCTGGCTTATATGACGATGATGTGTCCGCTGATGAACAGGCCATGTTTCTCGGTCGTGCTGTGGATAATACGACTTTATGGCCTTCTGCTGATGTTTTCTATGGTAGCGATTGCTGGGTGGGGCAATGGACCCACTCCAATGAGGCTTGGTTCCAGCAGCAGATCAGCAAGATTTCGGAGAATGTTTCCAAACAATTTCGCCCACGTCGAGCCTGGTTGAGGTCCGGGCTGCAGACTCGCAGGGCAAACGCTCTGAAAGCCCCAGGTTCGGAATTGCATGCAAAGAATGTATGCACTGATCACGACGCAAAGTTTTCACCATTTGCCCTGGGTCGTTTATACAATCTCGATCTGTGATATCTATTTCAGATTTATTTGTGTTTAGTTTAGTATTCCTTTGCCTTAGTTAGTTTAGTTAGGTCAATTCTCAACAGCGTGATCAGCACGGATCAGCATATATGCTTGATTATTAGGTGGGATCGGTCAAATAATTGTATTTTCTTATTTATTTTCTTCCCCAGGACGTATTTGCTCTGCAAGGATCGTCGCATGCCCGAGCTAGACTGATATAGTCTCCTCGTTGCATCGCAATCGACTCGATTTAACTTTGTTTCGGCGCAAACGCTGTGGTCCTTCAAATGTTTTAAATGTCACATTAGGCCATGTTTCACAGCACCTTCTCAGCTGATTTTTGTTAGCTCTTCACTGCCATTCCCGGCTTGTTGACGCTTCCGAAGACATCTTTTTGCTTATCAGGAACCAACAAGTCTGGTTATTATCGCACTCGCGTCACTATATTTGGTGTGATGTGCCTTTTTTTGATTGATCTCCTCTTCCTAACCATTCTCAGAATTTCTACATGTAAGTGGTTTGATCAAATTTAAGAGGCAGGCATATCTCCACCACAATTCTCATTTACATTCACGCTTTTTTCGTCTAGCTGGTTCTTTACAAGTTCTTTCTCCAGCAATCCGTCGTAAGTTAATTGTAAATTCCCGACTTTATAAACCCCATGTCTGCCTCTCATTATACTCACCATTTTGTTTCGCATCCGCAATGTACGCATTTTTTTTTTCGCTTGCAAACGTTCTTACGCATGCTTTGCATAGGGAGAACAGTCCCGACGTCTTACCTTCCGCGACCATTTCGCGCCAGATACAAGAGTTGTCTCATGCGATCGAAAACGCCAAATCACAAATGGCGAGAACGAAAAAGGCCATGTCCCAAGTGGAGCGATCCTTAACCCAGAGCTACCAACTGATCAAGTGTTTAGAGCGTTTAAACACAGTGAGTGATACGACTTTTTTTTATCTTTGCCGCTTCCAACAAAGTTTTCAGGTTGTTCAACCTACTCCTCGTACTCCCCCCCCTGCCTATCCTCCGCTCATGAGCCCTATCTCATTTTTTCGCCCTGACAACGTCATTCGGTGTGATGGTATCCGCCCTGCCCGGTCTCTCCCTACTCCGTATATTACCCCAAGATCAAGGTTAATCTCGGGCAGTCTTTCTGGCCCGACCCCCGAGAATCTTACTGCCGCCCGACATGTTCCCTCTCCACCTCCCCCGCTTGATTTATCCGATTTTTTTTTCGAGCGCCCCGAACCCAACCCCTTTCCTTTGCATCGTCCACAAACTCCCTTTATTCCACCTTCTCCTGAACTGACTGCTCGGGTTGATGAAATGTCTGTACCTACACCATTTGGATTTCTCCAGCATTTTGAAGACTACCTTCTTTATGCTGCTACTGATTGTCCCTCTGCCCTTTTCTACCATAGCTCCTGCCAAATCACAGATCATGGCAACGTCGTTTCTTGTTCCCCCCTTCCTCTTGATCCAGGGGCTTACGAGTATTTCATTTCTCTGTTTCGCTGTGCCAACATTCCGGTTTGTCCGACATGTTTCATTCCCTCCCTCCAGCACCACTCCAACACATCTCCTCCCCAGTGCATCCATCCCTCGAATGTCGCCCCGTTGCTATTCCTCCTTTGGAATCACCCCTCTGCTCTCACCCTGGTCCTCCGCATTCTACGCCGTGTTGTCCTGTGCGAGCAGTTGGAAGGCATATTGAGTTTAGAGTGTTATGTCTGCTTTATAGCAAATATCGTCGAGGATACTCCCCTTCACCTCTTTCTAATTGGCGCCTACTGGTTCCTTTATGATAAGAAGGGCATTCTGCCAGCGTAAGTTAGTATGCCTATCGCGTTTATTTTATACTTGCAAATTTGTTGTAATCAGTACTACTGATCACCAATAGTGCATGTAATCAGCTCTACTGCCGACAGTGCATGTAATCAGTACTACTGATCACCAATAGTGTATTAGAAGTCAGTTGTCACAAGTCACAAGTCACAGCTCTCAATCTTGGATGCCCACCTTCCGCTCTTTTGGACCTCTCTAATCTCATACTATACTCCTGCCGTTCCCCGCCGTCAATTGGGTATTGATGTCGTTCTCTGCAGGTGCGTCAACTGTTACACTTCAGGTTTTTTTTCCTAGCGCCTTTCCGCTCAGTCACCCTCGTCTGTCTGTTTTCAACGATCTGAACGTCGTTGTCGTTGTGTTTTCTCTTATCGCGGCGTGAATGCCATTGTCTTATGTTCTTTACCTCTCCATCGTCCCCGCCCCTTGCATGACTGATTCCTTTTTTTGATCCATCCTCTTCTCCTAGTGCATCAACTCAGGCCCTTCCAGCCCACCACCGGCTCAATCCTACCTCATCCCACACGAGCCTGACTGTTTTAGTTCTCTTGTGTCAGGGCGTGTCTTAGGGTTAGGATAATCTGTACTAGTAATGTCACCTTAGACACTGATCGAAGTGAAGATGGGTCATGCCATTTTGCGGGCATGTGATAAAAATCAGTCGCGTCGCGTTCGAACTTGTCATCTATTTTCGTTACTTTACTGCCACCGCCTATGCCACCACAAAGGAATGCTCGACCGTCTACTCGCCAACAACCCTCGGCACGACATCTTTTCTCAGCTGTGGTTGAGAAAGCCCATATTGATGTCAGCTCGCTTGACGACCAACAACGTGCTGTTTTCGACAAGGCACTCACAGGGAAAAACATATTCGTGACTGGTGGGGGAGGTCAGTATCATGTCGCCAGCGCGCCTTTTGGGTCTGATGTTATTGTAGGTTGCGGGAAGTCTTTTCTCTTGAGGGCCATAACTGATGCATTAAAACAAAAAACTGGTTACGCATTCATGATTGCTGTGACAGCGAGCACCGGGATGGCCAGCAGCAGGATTGGAGGTATGTCATCTTTCCCTCTGCATCCATGCAATGAAGTCGACTCACAATTAGGGCATACAATACATTCTTGGGCCGGGCTGACAGGCTCCGAGAAATCTCTCACGGCTGCTCTCAAACGCATCAAGACCAATCCTCAGATCCCCCTCCGTTGGATCGAAACGAAGGTGCTCATTTGTGACGAAGGTGTGTCATCGTTCCGTATCTCTATTGTTTACACTCATCGCCATTTCTCAGTATCCATGCTCGGCGCGGACAACTTTGATCTGTTAGAAGCAGTCGCTCGTGACATCTGCGGCAACGATCTTCCTTTCGGCGGAATACAGGTAGGGTAATATTCCTCGTATGACAGCATCGCTCACACTCTCTAGCTCCTCTGGACTGGTGATTTTCTCCAGTTGCCCCCAGTTACCACTAGTGGTCGACAACCCAAGTATTGCTTCCAAGCGGAATCGTGGGGCCGCGCTATCGATAATTATATTCTGCTGCAATCCGTTCACCGGCAAAGCGAGCAAGGTAGTCCATTACTTGTCGCCTCTCTCTACCTAACGCTAGTGTAGATTTCATCCATGCACTCAACTGCTGCCGCATTGCTGACCTGGACGATAAGAGCATCGCTCTTTTATCAACGTTGTCCCGTCCCATCTCCCCGACTTTTTTACCCAACTACGAGGCCATATATTTGTTCTCGACTCGAAGAGAAGTCGATCACCTCAACCAACGTCATCTCCTCTCCATTAGGTCCCCCACAGTGAGGTTCCCATCCCTCGATTGGTCAATTAATCAGAAAGCGATCCCCCTTTTCAACACCTTTCCTGTCGATTCATCCATCGACTTGAAAGTAGGAGCACAAGTCATGCTAGTTAGAAACCTCAACGACGGGCTCACGAATGGTACTATCGGTACCGTCAAGGGATTCTATACATACACTGCAGCAACAGGCAACAAAGTTTATCGCAAGAAGATCAGCTTCGTCTGCAACATCTGCGTTACGGATGAAGGCATCCCAAAATCTTACTCCCCCGTTCCAGGTCCCTCGATCCGCTTTCCATTGGTCGAGTTTTATCCCAACGAAGGCCTGGAACACGTTCTAATCCTCCCAATGGAGTTCCAGGCCGAACTGGATGGTAAAGCTGCCGCCAAGCGCATCCAGGTATTTTTCGTTTCGAGTCTAGTTCATCACATTGTTCATGTGGTCGTGTAGATTCCACTCACTTTGGCCTGGGCTATCACTGTCCATAAAAGCCAAGGCCATTCATTCGACAAACTCATCGTCGATCTATCTCGTGTATTTGCCAAGGGTAAACAAATACTCTGTATTGTCATCCATTATTCACTACTCTAAAAGGACAGGCGTATGTTGCCCTCTCGCGTGCACGAACCGTGTCAGGTTTGCAAGTCCAAAACTTTTCCCGCAAAAAGGTGATTTCTAATTCGAGCATGTCTTTGCTGCCACTGACCACACCAATTTCAGATCTTTGCCAATCCCGTCACGTTGAAATGGTACAAGGATACGTTTCCGGAGATGTAATGTTTTCTAAGCATTTTCTGATGTCGTTTTTCCAATAGTAAACGTTTTTGTCTAAGTCATTGTTTTGCTTTCATAGTAGCGTTATACTTTTCCGTTGTAATCTCAGTTCCAATTTAACCCTTGGGTGTTAAATCGACGAACGTACAGTTCATGGTATGTCTTTCAGCCGCATCATCGAGACGTCATAAGTAGTTGGTGTATGATGCTGCATATATCATCCTGGCTTTCTTCTCTTCCACGTTTTCCCGTCTATGTACGTTCTTGTCTGTCTACCTATTCGTTTAATTTCGTTGTGGCCACGCTTCATCATACTTCATCTGGTGCGGCACTGTCATTCTTTTAACGGGTCATGAAATCAGCTTATTGCCTCAATTTTCGACCCGAACATCCCTACCTGGCATATATCGTGGTCGTTACGTCTCCTGGAGTCGGCGCAAGTCCTTATTCCGCTGCCAATGGCACGTCTGACGGGTTAGTTATACTTTATAAAAACACCACTCTTGCTGCAACTCCCCCGACGTTGTAGTACGCGCAGATATGTCGAGATACCCAGAGGTGAGCCAAAATCTCTCTCGATAGTCTGCCAGGGTTCAACAAACAACACGCAGGCGGACGAGGCACGATATAGCCATTATAACAACGGATACAACCCTTGCGCAACTCAGCCTGGCACCACGCCGAACCCGTTCGATCAGCACGGCTCGCAATACCCCCAGTATGGGTCCCAATATCCACCGAGATACGAGCAGGATCAACTTGATACCAACCAGCCCTATCATCTCCCAGATCCTTTCCAGAATGCCACAGAGGTCCAGTTGTCCGACCCATTCGAGCAGCAGCAACAACATCAAGAGGCCTATCCTCTCCAAGAAACATACCCTATCGTCCCACCAGTCACAACCCATATGATGGTCAGCAGTCACACACTCCTGCTCCCTGTCTGCAGTCGCAATTCAGACAAGCCTCGTATCATGGCCAAGAAGACGACATAGACACAGGGGATATGCCACTGCTCCAGAGAGGAAACCATTACTCGCGTTCCACCTTGACCAGCGGCTATGAAGTCATAGACGCCGATGACCTCCCACCCGAAAGCAATATTTTATGTCTTTTTCGTAAACTCATTAGGGTTCAGAGAGGGTTCTTGTTAGAAATAATGTAAATATTTGATCTAATATGTGATTATTCACACCCTGCATTTCCTCAAATCACTAGATCTCTAAATTTGCGCAAATGATATGATGATTTCTCATGTCATAGCATGTATTTATTGACCCCTAGTTTTCCTCAAATCACCAAATCTCTAAATTTGCACAAATGATATGATGATTTCTCATGACATGACATGTAATTATTGACCCCTAGTTTTCCTCAAATCACCAGATCTCTAAATTTGCGCAAATGATAGCTTGATTTCTCATGATATGACTGACATGGAATTATCTACACCCTAGTTTTCCTCAAATCACCAGTTCTTGAAATTTGCGCAAATGATATGATGATTTCTCATGACATGACATGTAATTATTGACCCCTAGTTTTCCTCAAATCACTACATCTCTAAATCTGTGCAAATGATATCATGATTTCTCATGACATGACATGTAATTATTGACCCCTAGTTTTCCTCAAATCACCAAATCTCTAAATTTGCGCAAATGATATCATGATTTCTCATGACATGACATGTACTTATTGACCCCTAGTTTTCCTCAAATCACCAGATCTCTAAATTTGCGCAAATGATAGCATGATTTCTCATGATATGACTGACATGGAATTATTGACCCCTAGTTTTCCTCAAATCACCAGTTCTCTGAATTTGTGGAAATGATATCATGAGAAATCATCATATGACATGTCATTATTGACCCCTAGCTTTCCTCAAATCACTAGTTCTCTAAATTTGGGCAAATGATATCATGATTTCTCATGATATGACTTACATGTAATTATTGACACCCTAGTTTTCCTCAAATCTCTAAATCTCTAAATTTGCGCAAATGATATCATGATTTCTCATGACATGACATGTAATTATTGAACACTACTTTTCCTCAAATCACCAGATCTCTAAATTTGCGCAAATGATAGCTTGATTTCTCATGATATGACTGACATGGAATTATCTACACCCTAGTTTTCCTCAAATCACTAGTTCTTTAAATTTGCGCAAATGATATGATGATTTCTCATGACATGACATGTCATTATTGACCCCTGGTTTTCCTCAAATCACCAGTTCTCTGAATTTGCACAAATGATATCATGAGAAATCATGATATGATATGTGATTATTGACCCCTAGCTTTCCTCAAATCACCAGTTCTCTATATTTGCGCAAATGATGTCATGATTTCTCATAACATGACATGTAATTATTGACCACTATTTTTCCTCAAATCACCAGATCTCTAAATTTGCGCAAATGATAGCTTGATTTCTCATGATATGACATGTAATCATTGACACCCTAGTTTTCCTCAAATCACCAGATCTCTAAATTTGCGCAAATGATATCATGATCTCTCATCATATGACATGTAATTATTGACACCCTAGTTTTCCTCAAATTACTAGTTCTTTCAATTTGTGCACAAAGTGGGCCTGGGTTTTCATGGTCTCATATGAAATTATGTATGCCCTTCATTTCCTTAAATCACCAGATCTATAAATTTGCACACACAGTGGGCCTTGCTTTTGATGATATGATATACAATTATCAAGAATTATTGATTTGTACACTTTTAGATAGCTCATCATTTGAGAAAACCAAGGGTGTTATAATTACATGCCATGACATAAAAAATCATAATTCTATTTCATACAGTTAGAAATTCCATTATTTGAGGACAATCAGTCTGTCAATTTATTTATTACATGCGATATGTTGAGAAAGCAATGCTACTATTTCTTCACAACACTTGATTTGAGACAAATCAAGGTATCAATAACTACATCACATATCACATGCACAAATATTTGCACAAATTTACAGATCTAATGATTTAAAAATAACCAGGGTGTCAATAATTACATGTCATATCATTAGAAGTCATGATTCCATTTTCACAAATTTAGA
>JBBPPG010000766.1:0-16152 GCA_038091855.1 Leccinellum luteum
CGACGGATAGCAAAGGTCGACCTTCGTATACCGTCTCATATTTCGCCTGAAGCGAGAGACCTCATCTCCAAGGTAGGGTTTGCCCCTCCCTTGCAGCATGTATTCAAGTGCGGTGTGCTCATCTTACCCCATAGCTCTTGAAATACAATCCAGAAGAACGAATTCCGTTGGTAGAAGTTTCTCGCCATCCTTGGATTGTCAAATACCGTCCAAAAGGGACTTCACGAGGCGGGAGCGAAGCCTAGATGCTTGAATTTTTTTGTACGAACTTGTTCTGAAGCGTTTTGTCATCTATAATTTTATGTACCCGTCCGTATGTACTGGTATGGTTTCAAAGCGTTTCAGCGAAAAAATTCTGGCAGCAGGGCCGGTTCGTTTGCACGTTCTCTGAGGACCGTTGTTCAACGTTCAGGGAGTGTATCCTCACGGCGACCCTTTCACGTTTCAAGCCAATCTTATAGTTCTCAAGAGTAAAAGAGACGTAGGACATTAAGGGTGATTTATTCCATGATCTAATTCGGGATGAATGCCAGGAATGTAATACCGTCTAGCTAAGCTACTCTGCCAGGATCACTGTTCCAGAGAAATCACCAAACGTTATGTTGATAGTGACCAAGGATTACCGTACATCAGTAAATCATTGACGCCATATCTGCCCGCATGCGGTTGTAGTCAAGGAGGCCCTCGATGGGTCCGAGGGCTGCCATTGCGATCTGTTCAAGCATGTCAGTATCCACGAATTACATATGCGCGCGGGAAGAAGAAGAGTGAACGTACATCCTTGTCCCAGAGATATTTCCGTGCAACGCGTCTGATTTCTTCAGGAGTAACAGCATCGACGGCATTCTCGATCTGCTTAGGTGTCATACGGCGACCAGTAGTGACCAACTGTCGGCCAATATCTTCAGCGATAGCAGTGGTCCCGTCTAGGCTAAGAAGAAGGCCTGCTTTAAGTTGACTTTTAGCACGCTCAACTTCCACATCGGTAGGCGCCATAGACATGCGGGCCCATTCCTTGAGTGTAAAATGGGCCATGTCGTCAAGATTCATCAAGTTCTCTGACACCAGGTAGATACCCCATAGGCCAGTATCGGAGTAAGACGTTGAGAAAGACATGAAGCTGTTGGCGAGGTTGTTGGAAGATATTATATGAGAGAGCCGAGAAGACAAAAGAGGGGAAGCCCCCAGAGAACGGTCCCAGTTGCCCATAATCGATTGCATCACCAACATGGGGAAATAGTCGGGGGAGCTCCAACCCACGCCCTCGACAGCAATAGCAACATGCGCGCACGGAAGGTCATCGTCACGGATGCGAACTTCCGAGCCAATGAAGTCGGAACCAGAGTGAGCAAGACGTCCAAGAGAAATGGGATTGGGAGAGACAGGGAGGGAAGAGAAATGCTTTTCGGCGAGTTTCACAAGTTCCTGATGGTCAACACCACCTGCGCCAACCAAAACCATGCGATCACCCGTGTAGTTGGTCTTGATGTAATTCGCAAGGTCGTCACGCTTAATGGACAAGATGTTTGCTTTGGGGCCCAGGATTGTCCGGCCAAGGGGTTGACCTACAGGATGTTAGCAATAGCATGACAGAGGTGGGAGAAAACACACCTTGAAATGCGACAGAGTGTAGGTGGTCGAAGACAACTTCTTCAAGTTGCTTGTCAACTTCCTGTTGTTCACGGAGAATGACGTCTCGCTCGCGCTCGACCGCAGGATTCTCAAGTTTGGAGTTTTGAAGTATGTCACTGATGATATCGACGGCGACTGGGACGTCCTTGCGGAAGCTCTTGGCATAGTAAACAGTTTGCTCGCGTGAGGTATACGCGTTCAGGTGAGCGCCGAGATTCTCAACTTCCAACTCGAGCGCGTGTTGGTTCCTGCGACTTGTTCCCTTGAATGCCATATGTTCCAAAAAGTGCGCCGTCCCATTCGTTTTGTCGGTCTCTGCACGAGAGCCCGCATCTATCCAAACGCCAACAGTGGCCGTCTGTGCATGTGGATGGGACTCGGTTGCAACGGTGAGACCGTTCGGGAGTGTGGTTGTTTCGGTGATGGGCGCCGGTATGTTCACAGCCGTTGCAAACGACCGCAGAGGTCGCTGCGGGGTTGTGTCAAAGATAAAAGGGGCAGGAGGAAGCGTCGAACTCACCGGATGACGAGCTGCGCTGCGGAGAGCACGACCCAACGACGTCGACAACGTTCGGGAGACCATTCAAGAAAAAGGTGAAGTGAGTGTCCTTCTAAAAGTTCGGGTGTTCTCGGTCGCTCGGATATTGCCGTGTTTTCCTTCTCCGATTACACAATATTACTAATCTTACTACTACAGTCCCATGATAGTCCTGCGCGTGCACCAGGAACGATGCACTTCCAAGCCCCTTGAGCTCCCCGGGAGAGGGTGAACCCATTTTCAGAAGCCACGAGGAAAGCGTTCGAAACAGCCGAGTAATCTCTATC
Organism: Leccinellum luteum; assembly: GCA_038091855.1. Taxonomy (NCBI): domain Eukaryota; kingdom Fungi; phylum Basidiomycota; class Agaricomycetes; order Boletales; family Boletaceae; genus Leccinellum; species Leccinellum luteum. The sequence goes on from JBBPPG010000766.1 coordinate 2,458, forward strand.
TGTTGCTACACCCTCTGCATTCTTATCCCTGACGTTTGAGGAGTTCATCTCTGGGGTAACGATCAGCGAGATGTTGGGAGATCTTCCCTGAATACATGTCGCGGCATCCGGAACAACGTTAGTGCGCAACTGATATAGCTGTTGACAAAGCGACAAGTCAATGTTAATGCTCCCGGCAACCCCATCAACTCACGCGAACGATAGTACCTTCTTTGAGCGATGACGCAACGTCGAGCGCAATGCTTCCGCGTGATGGGTCACCCGCATTGATACGGTGGAGTTGGGATACCTGGATTATAGAATAAAATGGAAACATTGCTTTTACCCAGCAGAAAACATGGATGGGTACCTGTTCAGTTGAAGAATCAATGACACCGACATAAAACTCATCCTCTTTGGCTGAGGGAAGGTCATGGCCTCGGATGGCGCTGAGCAATAATTTGGTGGGATTCCGACAATCAAGTGACAGGATCAAATTCCCTTCAGAACTGGTGCAGATCAGCTCCTGATAGCGCGACAAAAAAAAAACACTAAATACCTCGTAACGGTTAGATTGGTACTTAGCGTGACTAGTGGCGGGAAGGAAAGTTCAACCACTGGTGGAGGTGAAGAGGAGCTGAAAACGATACCAACGGCCCCACTAGATAAGATTGACCCGTTATGGAAGAGTGTAAACGGACGACCAGTTATGAAAGGGGTAGACGAGGCGACGAGAGAGAGCTACATGAACACACCAAATGTAGACAAGACTGTAAAATGGGATGTGGGCTGACAGATCTCACGAATTACAGACCTTGGTTGCTTGCGGGAACGCGCCCTCCAACATGGTCGTCAGCCCACCAGGTTGCTTGTCAGAGAAGTAGAGAATGTTGTCCACAGTTGATGGGCTGTGGACTGAGGTTTGTAACGGAATGTTGCTAAGAAGGACGAAACATACTCGAGGTTTCGCAACGCATCAGGCAGCATCTCCGAGTCTTTGCCATCTGCTTGCCTTGATACCGACTCTCCGGTTGGTTTCCAAACATCTTCCCAGTTAACCTTGCCATCAGAATCGGAAAAATCGCTGAAAATCTGCATTTGCGAGTCCTCTGAACGAAATCGGATTGCCTCATCTGCTCTCTGCATTCTCTGTCGGGCAGAATGCCACCTCCCGACCTGTACTTCTGCTCGGCCGGATATCGTAGAACGGAAAGACACAGCGTTTACGAATGCGTAAGCAAGAGAGCACGAATTTGGTTCACCTCGTATCCTCGAACCGAGGTACTGGCAGGATAGTGGTGCGGATATGCAGCCGACATGCACGGGATAGAACTGGGTGAGGGTAGATGTGATGTCGGACAGAATATCTGGGGAAGTTGTCGGCGAAGGTGCAAGTGCAAAAAGCAGGACTTGGTCTGACGAAAATAGTTCGTGCCTTCTCTCTGAGAGTGACTGACGGAGGATGTTGGATAACTGGCGTGCGGATCGGGAATGCAAAGTGACCGCAGTGAGGACTTGCGAACTTGAACTTGAAGGTAACATATTAAGTTTCAGGATGTGGATACGACCGACCAGCGTCAAACCAGTTGTTGTCGAACATCAGAAGAAAAAGATGATGCACTCCGATATCCGTCTAATTTGCTCGTCGTGCTCTGCGGCGACCAGTCCTACCAGAGAATAGGTTCAGGTCCTGGCACCGACTCGCAGGCAAGTTTGATACTAAGCTACACAGATATTTTTTCAACTTTGGATTCCACTCATTGCGACTCAGAGCTTCAACCCCTAGTACTGCACTATACTGTCTATACACTCAAAATATCAAACACAAATATAAAAAAAGACAGGCAAATGCGCGGGTATATTATGCCTGCCACCCTCCGAGTCTACTCCCTATCCGATCTGGTCCGTATCCAAGCATGACAGGTCCGGAGTGCCGGTTTTGCGGTCGAGTTTTTGGTTATATGGGTTCGGACGGGACACTGTTACGTATACCTCGCTTGCAGTATCCAACGCGGTCCGCCTCCGCACGTGGTGGATCGGAACTGTTCCGTCCACCCACACTTGGCGGATGTCATAATGAAACAAACTTCCTATGCAACTGTCTAGGAAAATTAGGACTGAATGAGAAAATAGTAATTGACATCCGAGTCTGCGCACTCAGCAACCTAGTATTAATGCAGTGCGTGCTGCATCAGTGCGGTGAGTCGGCAACTTGGCAGCTCCAATCGCTCGCAAAGGCAGGTGGCTCCAATAGTTCCACTGATTGACATTTTGGAAATCAATGATACGTTGCTTCGTGCATGTCCTGATTATGTAGATGTCTGATTGGAATCAGCCTAAAGAGTCATTGTGATTCTCATGTTAGCGGTGCCGCTGTGCTGTGAACACGCCAATATCACTATCATACCGCATCCGATTGATGTGGGTCAACGCGACGTCGATAACAATTTGAAGGACCTGCATCGTGATGTATATCAGTATCAATCAAAAAAGAGTACCGTCGTGGTCATGTTCAAACACATCCGGAGTCTGACATACGATTCTGAGAGACTGAGATTGTGAACAGTGTCTTGTGGTGCAGTACTATGAAAATGTACAACGTGCCTCTGGCATACTCATACTTGACTTGCTCGAATGTCTGGGGTACAACTGAATCTAGCCGGTTACCACGTTTCGCAGACTCCCCTCAGCTTAGATGAGCCAGTCGTTTCCTCATTTGTAAGTGTGCTCGTGCCTCTTCGTCGAGTGTGTCGACAACGCAGTCATACGGTAGAGGAACCTCTCGCGTAACGCGGTAAAGGTTCCTGTTGTTAAGGTGTTTGTTCTCGAGTCGAACTGATAATAATCAAACAAATTAATCGCGGTCACTGGGGAAATAGAGAGGGAGATAACGAACAGAAATTCCACTGCACCCTCCGTAACATCTCCAACACGCCAGCGACAAACATGCCTTGCTCGAAGTACGCTTCGTCAAGGAATATATAAGACACCCACACGAACCGAATGAACAGATCGGATATCTGTGAAGAGATTCCGGAATGAGATACGAGCAATGCTAGGGTTCCGATCTTACAATGGCAAAATAATACCACTAGGATAAATTTAGTCACATTGAAGAAATAGGGTCAGCGTAACGTACCGGTATGTGCGACGAGTAGAGAAGCTGCGGTCTTAGCAATGGATAGCGAGCGCCTGGTCTACACATTGCCCAGTCCATCAGAATGTCCTGAAATAGAAATACTGTCGTCGTTTCGAAACATAATGAGGCAGAGAGGCGTACCCATAAATACCCATACATCGAATTGAGGGTTGCTATGAAACACCAGAGGACATAGCGCTCGCTGTTATTCACTGGCCAGTGAATTCAGTAACATTTTGACCGCTATTGAATCAGACTTACTTTTATTCCTCCAGTGGTAGTAAAAGAATGTATATATAATCCCCATCCCGTACTTCCCAGCCTATTCAAGCCAGATGCTGAGAAAATGACGAAGAGTGATAACATAATGACCCACATTGAGAAGTTGTGCGGAGAGCTTCGTGTCCCTATATCTCCTCAAGCACTGCACGAAACGCGCCAGAAAGGGTAACATGCCGAGGAGAAAGTACCATCCCCAATTTTCAGGCGCAGCGCACGTCGACCATGCTGTTTGCGCCTGAGGGTCGTAAGCTGAGGTGAGGAGATTCTTAATTGTATTGATGGGAGCTGATGATTCCACTTGATACAATGAGGTGACGTTGACGGGAAGCGAAGCATGCAACGAATGTTCCGAAGGAATTGAAGAATTTATGAATGTGAGGGAACCCAGTGAGAAGCGGGCGTAAAAGCACCCCACGAAGAACAGGTTGGAAAACGAGTACACAAGACTGCACGTCAGATCACTGGAAGTAATAGGTGAGGCACATTAGATGAAGCAACCGTTAGGGATCATACCCGAGCCAAACATCCGTAAACTGAAGCACCGTCAGATTAATGATGCCCAGTAACGCTGATGTTTGGCGACAAACCTCAACCTCATACATCCCACTAGCTGCGAGTTTGGCTATTTTCTTAATTGCCCACCAACGAGCGCGCCCCCACATGAAACACTGTGTAGTCGACATCAGACTAGAATGAGGAAGGTTGAAAAGTGATGAAAAAGGCTCACGCGGAATGGATTGAACATGACCACGAAGGTGAGAATGAGCCAAATCAAGGGCCATAGCATTGGGGGACCAATCTGAGCTAAGGAGAACCAGAACGCGTAGGCCAGTGTACATAACAGGAAGGATGGAAGCTTCGTATCTGGTCAAAGTCAGGCCGCCTGTGTACGCTATGTAAAACATACCTCAAAGTATTCGTGACAATCAAGTCGTGATCTTGGATTCAGTCCTGAGTGAATTATCAGAAGGAAAACATAACACGATAGTAGCAACGCACGAAAGATAAAGACATAGTTGATCTTGTTGCGCGCCCATGCAACGATATTAATGCCAATTAGTACGGCCAGTAGTACAGGGATGACAAGAACCGAGTAAATAAAAAGCAAGATATTCCATGATGGGAGTGTTTTCCGTGTGTACTCCTGAAACGCTATGGGGTGAAGCTCAGAATGATACCATTGGGTATTCCCAGAAGAAGTTCCTACCTAGGTAACAGCCGGCCGCGACTGCGGGAAGCGCTAACCCCAACCACCATCCAGAGCGGAATGTACTTAGATGGTAGGTTCTTGATGTCGATCCAGCTCGAAGGCGGCCGACTGCTTTCTTCCTGTCTCCACGCTCTGGATACGTAGTTCATATGTGAGTGAGAGTAATACATAGTTACCGCAACTCTCGGGGATGGAAGTAACATACCAAACCGAATAGCAAAATGGTGTTCCATTTCATTGATTAGAGTGCTTACCAGAGCACCAGAGCCAAAAGTAGAAGGCTCTACCTACAAAAAGTTATACTTCAGTGTTGCACCGTCACAAACCAACATGGATGCGCACTCTCTCCTTCATGTAGGCGTCCAGGACAGAAATCTCAGTGATCTTCTCATATTTCCTCAACGTTTTTCGAAAGCCAGCGAGATTGAGAGCCTTTATACAAAACACAAAGGAATTATAAGCGGTTGAGGGATGGCACAGAAAGAACCCACTCTGTAGTTGTTTAGGGCCTCAAGGCCACTATAAAACTATCAGCATTACGCTCATATCCGCGAGCACGAAAATTAAATGGCGGTTACGCAAGGCAAGTCCGTTGCCGACATTTGGACGGCGAGTTTCCGAAAGAAGAATAATGTACCAACGTACCGATAATGTTCGGAAACCGCCCTTCGGAGTCGCCTTTTCGCCTGTTGATACTCCTGTGGGTCAAACCGGTGCCTCGTTCCACCACGCGGTTGGTCCCGAAGGGTATTTAGACGCTGGAGTCGCATTCTGATGAAGTCGTCTAGCGCCCCTGAGGGATCGTCCATCTCAACTGCGCCTTTCGCTAATTCATCCTTCTTCCACGATCCAGAATAATCGACGGTCAGCTGCCTGTTTTCAAGCTCTAAGCGCGGCGTGCTAACGAAACTGAGGCGCCCTTTCAAAATATTTGTGAGTTAAACGAAAAAAAAAAAACAATCTGGTGGAGAAACGGTAATTACCACGCTTCGGTTCAGGTAGGACAGTGCTATTTCTGTCAGCTTGATGCAATCCTTTCGTCTTGGGTTTTGAAAATCGGTTTAGCGACAAAAGACCAAGATAAACTTTCTTGGCCCAATTCCGAGCTTTTGATTGCGCAGATGATTCCTAAGGGTAACATTTTAGGGGATTGGGCGTTGGGCACCACAAGAAGTACTGACGTAAAACATTTTACGGTGTGCTTCAAGTTCGTGCAGTTGTTTCTCTAGCAGCTTGGCATGCTCATGCATTCCTTTCTCTCTCTCTAGGTAGAATGTTTCTACTTTGGTCAGCTCAGCATCAAGCATGTCAAAGAACTTGACATGGATCGCGGGCACGTTGGAAAGTATTGTATGCATAGGGGATGGTGTTGGAGATCCTGTAAGATTGGCGATGATTTATGGTTAGACCTAGAAGTACGGAGACAACCGGTACCTGGATCCTTGAAAAAGGGTAGAACTGAAGAAGAATATTGTGAGCCTCAGGTTCGGCGGTTGATACTGTACTGATGACTCACTACTTTGGTGACTCATTCTCTCGTTCACGGGGGAAGCTAGTGCGTGTATATCTAAGTCGGTAAAACGTCTCGTGGAATCAGCTTCCGAAAGTGGTGAGTTTGCGGTACTTGATCGATCCACGCGTGTCTCTTCATGATTGAAATAGAGCTCCATGTTCAGAGACAATGCCTGTATTCAAAGGGGTTCTCACCTTTGAACTTCCCCTCGGTATTTGAAATGTTAAGATCGACGATTGTTCGCGTAGAGCGACTTGACACATGTAGTTGGAGTGGATCATCCGCTCGGATGGCCCTTAACTGATTTTTCAGAGCGCAATAGTCTCTGTTGAAGAAAAAATGGAATGGTTCCCAGGAATCGAAGGCAAATCAGAATATGAACATTCTAACAATAGGTGGATTACATGTAAGCGTCTTTCCACTCAGGGGTCTGTGGAAAGCAGCCCAGTAGATAAGCATGCGGTGATGAATTGCGAGGATACGTACTAGGGCATCTTGAAGGTATCTGCGGCAAGACAAAGAGTAACAAGCAGGGAGTTGGTCAGGCATGAACAAGGCAAAAAAGAACATTGCTCCCTACCGTGTAAACTTCATGCTTCGGCACTGAGTCTACCCACACCAACTGATCAGGCGGAAGGCGGCTACAGTTAGTATTTAATAGAAACCTGAAAGAATCACGGTGGGCAGCGCACACTGTGAGATGTCGGGAAGAACAGGCAAGTTGTGCATCTTAAAAACTTATAACAGAACGGATAGACATCACGCGACACCCCTTGAAGCAGTCAGTTTGAAACGGTGCGATCAACGGCAAGACTACCTTACCTGAGTGGGATCTCCCTGATTGGACCGGAACCTTTATTGCGGGATATAAAATAGCGAAACCGACTTTCCGCCTCAAGGTAAGACTTGCATGAGCAGAGAGATTTATTCATATCCCACGTGTCAAGTCATTCCGCAGATTTGTGTTTCAGTGCTCGCGTCTGTCAACATATACGATCATGATCCATGCAGGCTGTTTCAACAAAAATACCACTGACACCGAAGTTGCCTCTATAGGTAGAGTAGTCGTTTTCTGGATTACTACCGTTGAGTGAAAAGACATTGAATATGCTGCAGACCTACCATGAGATGTATTCAAAGCAATACGTGCTGCCATTTGTGGTGATTGACACTAATTTTGTGCTTCCAAACGTCAATGTCCACACGGGGCATGGCACATTATCTCATACCACATCCTCTCAAGCATCACAGGGTATTCTCACTGGCAGATGGTAGAAAACTAGCGGGTTCTAGCAGTCATCCATGTGTAAGCATGAGGTCAAACTGAGTTATGCATACCATGGTCAACGTTAACCTTGCCAAGAAATAAAACCATTATTTCTACCAGTGCGATGAACTTGATGATGCCCGAAGTAGCTGGCAGTAATGCAATACTCACCAACTTTGCTCAGTTTAGAAAAATTGCGAACATTCCTGCCGGCGATTGATTGATCCTCGAACCCAACGATCGTCGGTTTCCGGGTGCGGTACTAGTACCTGAGGTACCCGAGAACAATCCCTACCACAACCCCGGTTGTCAAGTGCAGCTGCCAGAAGCTGATGGGCCAATTATTTCACTCCACATGCAGGCTTGAATTAGCACAGTTGCGACTCGAGTAGATAACAAAAAAAAATACTTCTCTAGCAGTGTGTGATATTTTGGATAGATTATTTACCGGGGTCTGTCGCGCTATATGCTCAGTCGAAAGTTCCGCCGAACCGCGGATATAGGGCAGCCAGGATGCCGTTGCAGTGGTTCTCCACTCATCGCGAGTAAACGATGGGGCCCCGCATCATCCGGATGGGCCAAGATAAGCTTGTAAATGGTTTCCAGCAGTCGAACGGACCGCTCCGGCGCGTGCCGGAAAGCCACAGGGCTTTCGCCCAACCCTCTCGTCCTCCTCTCGTATAGTCCCTTACTTGCATGTACTTACTCCGTAGTCGTTCTCGTAGTCAGCATCCTCATGATTTTTCTACCCCATGGCATGAAGCGAGACCGCTTGAGGTAGCGCGGTCACGTGGACGTTTGCCGGAGCGTTCCAAATAGGTCCGAGTGTGGTGGTTTGGTGTGTGGTCGCATTGACTCGGGCTCGTCAGCGCAGGACGCGACCTCGAACTGCTCGCATCAATCCTTTCTCTTCTCTCCATCGTCATTTAAAGCCCCTCCGAGTCACTGCCTTTTATTAGCATTATATCCACAGCTTCCCCGCCTGGCCTGTAAGCCATGGCAACCTCCCCATCACACGCTATCAGCCCTGGAAAGAAGACGGGCGTTTCAAAGCTACTTAATGACTATGTCAGTCACCGACGATTTGGTCGTAGAACGCGTCGTTGATGAGTCTGACCTCCCAGCAACTTGGAGATTCCCTGGGCAAGGGCGCGTTTGGTCAGGTATACCGTGAGTGCCATCGCCCAGAGGTCGAATAGAGTCAAAGCGATCGCGCATCTAGGTGCGCTTAACTGGGCCACCGGTGAAACCGTTGCCGTCAAGGAAATACAGCTAAGCAACATACCCAAAGGCGAACTCGGGCAGATCATGGTATATCGTTGTCTTGGATTGTGCCTTGTGCCCTCTTTCTCATCCTCTCTTATAGTCCGAGATCGACTTGCTCAAGAACCTCAATGTATGGTGCCTTTTCTCTCGCATGGCGTCCCATAACTGATCAAATACAGCATCCCAATATCGTCAAATACAAGGGATTTGTCAAGACACGCGAGTATTTATACATCATCCTTGAGTATGTTTGTCGCGGATGCTATCCACTCCCGATTCACCTCTTTGTAGATTTTGCGAAAATGGATCCTTACACAACATATGCAAACGATTTGGAAAGTTCCCTGAGAATCTCGTAGCTGTATACATTCGTCAAGTACTTGAAGGCCTCACATACCTCCACGATCAGGGTGTCATTCATCGAGACATCAAGGGCGCCAATATACTAACGAATAAGGACGGATGTGTAAAGCTTGCAGATTTTGGTGTCGCCAGTTCCACCACGACCGGTGCAGCCAGTGATGATGCCGTTGTTGGCAGCCCGTATTGGAGTATGTGATAATTTTCTCTCTTCCTTGGCACGCTGACAAGATCTTATTATCAGTGGCACCTGAGGTCATCGAACAATCCGGTGCAACAACGGCTTCCGATATTTGGTACGTTGGATATTGACACGTCTCTCTTTCTCTCATGCTCTTATTGCAGGAGTGTTGGTTGTGTGGTCATCGAACTTCTGGAAGGCAAACCACCATACCATTTCCTCGATCCTATGCCAGCGCTCTTCCGCATTGTGCAGGATGATTGTCCTCCGATACCGGAAGGTGCCTCGCCGATTGTGAAAGACTTTCTTCTTCATTGTTTTCAGAAGGACAGCAATCTACGGATATCGGCAAAGAAGCTCCTAAAACACCCTTGGATGGTGGCAGCGAAGAAGCAAATGGATTTATCGAGCGGTAAAGATGGACATTCCGGAGACAATAGCTCCCAGACACAATCCGGTGCACAAAAACGTCCTTCGAGTAATTATAACTACGATGAAGCTGTTCTTAAAGTGCAAGAATGGAACGAGGCATTGAAATGTAATTTTTCCCCCATATGTCATGTATCGAGTCTGATTATATCTAGCCCCAAACCGTCCGTCAAAACATGGTGGTCGTGCCGGTGGTGGCGATGGTCCACCTCCATCACCTACACGTCCGATGCACAACAAAGCTAGTGTTAATTTATTTCAACACTCTGTCCTTGGGTTACAACAATCAATATCGGCACCGATAGCTCTCAAAGCACCACCGCCCGCTCCGGGAAAGTCATCTGCTCCTGTTGGTCTAGTGGAGAAAATCCGGGAACCGTTGGCATTTGTTCTTCAACAGCCAGAAGAACAGACCGATAATTGGGATGACGATTTTGAGGATGGTCCATCGTTCTCGAAGTTGCAAGGTAATTGACCCGTGTGCTTTTATCCTCGATTCGTTGACTATTCTCTGCACGTAGCATTGGAGAAGTCGGCCATGGATGATGATAAACCAGAGGTCGACGACAACGCTCAGACAATACGGCCGAGTCGAAGTCCAGCTGGTCCAGGTACGATACCATTAGCGAGAGCGCCTGCAGCGGATATCGTTCCGATCGTGGAGGACTACTCAGACCTTGCATCTGAGGAAGACGACATCATCTTGCAGGAAAAGGTTGCGGATTTCAGGGTTTGTTCAACTGTCATCGTTAGTCCACTCTCAGAGTGACACCATATCATCTGCAGATGAAGAACTCTGTACGCCGTGGTCTATTCCATCCAGATGACATCAAAACCCTCGGTATCGCACCCAGCTCACCGGGTCCAGTATCAGCACCACTCCCCGGCCTCTCACGCAAACCCTCACGTCCTTCACTTAGTCTCGCGGGTCCAAGTGGGCCTCAATCGGGCTCAATCCGCTCGCACTCACGATCGTCGTCTTTCGTTGGTTCTGGCTCGAGTGGTTCTGGATCAATGGGGCGATCAGAGGCCAGGCGAGTTGCCAGCTCGCACGAATTCGACAAGTATACCGAAGAGGACAACGAAGACTACGACGATGTATTCGGCAAAGTCAACGGGACCAGTGAGCTACAATTTTTGCCTGGTGGTATTGTGCTATTGTAGGTACAGGCTGACGACTGAATTAGCCCTCGAGCAACCTATGCAAACCCTGCAGCTCAATACACGACATTCCAACAAGTCCTGGGTATGTTCATTTTCAATGATCCTTGCTTCATTTTCCAACATTGTTAACCGCGAAGCAGCTGGGGGATGAGGACGACGAAGACGATCCCTTCGCCGAAGTATACTACACCACTGAATTTTGTTGTCTTGATCTCACTGCTAGTCCAGATAGATGAAGGTTTTGCAGAAGATGATCTTGAAACTAACTTGCAACGAGATAAAAATGCTCGCCTGTGCAGCATGGTGAATCAGTTGATCGACGAGCTCACGCCATCTGCACCTGACTTTCAGCTTCGAGATGCCTGCGATCAGCTAGTAAGTACTTCTATGCAAGCAGTGTGTTCCTGTTGATCAAGTGTTGTACAGATCACAATCATGACGGAGAACCCAGAAATGTTGTTCCAGTTGGTATCTTCGCATGGTATGCTGGCGATTTTGGAGGTATTGGAAGGAAAGTGTTCTCGGGATGTGCTGATGAAGCTGCTTCACATAATTAACTTGGTGCGACATCTGTAACAAGAAGTCATGCCAATTGACCAGCCCTTTTGTAGCTCGTGACAAGCGACCTTGGCGTGCTGGAGAGTTTTTGTCTTATTGGTGGGATTCCTGTGATGATGGGTAAATATGATACAGCTGGTCTTTTGAATTTGCTAGCTCACGATCGATAGGTTTCACTTCCAAGAAATATCCCTCCGAGTGCAGGACTGAGGCATCGAATTTCATCCGACTACTCTGCCATACGTCTGCATTGACCCTTCAGATGTTCATTTCGTAAGTATGTCTGATGATTTGTGACCATTCGTCTCACTGTATTTAGGTGCCGTGGACTCAAAGTCCTTGTGGACCTACTTGACGAAGACTACACAGAGCAGAGCGAGCTTGTCGTGGACGCTCTCAATGGTATCGGAAGTGTCTTTGAACTGCAGAGCCCGACAACCAAAAATGATTTCTGTCGCATGTTCATTAGGGAAGGACTCCTAGATCCCTTGTCCTCAGCACTGTTAAACGTGATGAGCAGCCAAAGCGAGACTGCTATCGAGATGAGGCACAAGATAATACAGATTCTGTTGGTATTCTCACAGGTAACACAGAGCGATATACACGTGCGAAATGCAATGGGGACAAGAAGGATCATTCGTCGTAAGTTCCAAGTGTCTTTGTCTGAGCGGAAGCTAATGTGATACTTAGGGTTGATGCGCGCTTGCGAGTTACTCGAGGGAGATTGTCTGGTTCACATGCTCAAGGCAGTGAAACACCTTTCGATGAATCCAAATTTGCTCGAGGTGCTTCAGAATGCCAACGCTATAGAGATTCTCATTAAACTCTTGGACGAAGACCGAGCTGGTCCCCATGGCACGGTGAGTCGTTCGACGTGAGCGCTTCCTACCTGTACTGATTCCGTACCTTAGGAAGTATCCAATCACATTTTCCAGACATGCTACAACCTGTGTCGGTTGAACAAATCAAGGCAGGAAGAAGCAGCTCAAGCAGGCATCATGCCGTGTCTTAAGCGCGTCATTGAGACCAGCTCACCTCTGAAGCAATTTGCTCTGCCTATTCTCTGTGATCTTGCAAGCGCAGGAAAGAGTTGTCGTAACTTGCTCTGGCAACATAATGGTCTGTCGATGTACCTGAAACTATTGGAAGACCCTTACTTCCAAGTCAGTGCATTGGAAGCTATTCTTTCATGGTTCGTTTTTTTTTCGCGGGTTACCTGGGTAACTATTGATCGCTGCTTGCGGCAGGTTACAAGACGAAACTGCCAAGATCGAAGATCAGCTGGTCAAACCAGAAGCGCTTGATGCTCTATTGAAGTGTTTCGTTTCTGCCAAAGCGAACTCATTCGAAAACCTGCTGGACCCTCTTCTCAAGATTTGCCGCATCTCCAACCCGCTCACTATTGGCCTGGCGAAGGCAACGTTTTTCAAGCGGATCATCGATAGGTTATCGCATAGTCGTGCAGTCGTGCGGCTCAACCTGTTGCGGATCCTGAGGACCGTCTGTGACGTCCACCCGAATCGCGCGATCCTGGTAGAGAGATACGGGTTGCACGAAATCGTGACCAGGCTGAGCAAGGAAGATGGGGCGGTTCTCGTTCGGGAACTGGCCAGGGAAATACTGCCTGCCCTTGCACCTGCACTGAAGCCGGCCCTTGGAAAGAGTGGGTTGAGAGGGCCGGACACGCCCAAGAGTAGCTCGATCATTGCTCCTAAGAAGGCACGAAGGACAGCCTCTGAAACATCGGCGTTGCTTGGCACGTCGGGCACGTCGCGGTTGGGGATCGAGCGGTCACATTCGTCGTACCGGCATCGACTCGGAGACATTGCATGGCAGCCCGCGGCCGGTGGTACTCATCGGTGAGGCTTCGAGAGATCAGCAGTCCCTCGCATGTATATCTACTTTTTAATCTCACTCGTCGTCAGCCTTGTCTATTTAACCATCCGCACAGTGACCTTCATTGACATTTGCACATACGATAGAGACCTCCCGCTAATTATTAATACCACGAAGGATGTCTACTTGCGAGTGAACGGGATCTGGAAACCTGACACAAGCGCTCTCGCCTTGTTCTGAGCTCCTTGTCCCTGGGCATTTGTGATGAAATGTATGTGCATGCCGTGTGTCCTTGGGTAAGCCTCTAGGTTGACCTCGATCTGGGGGAATAAACCAAGCGCCTCTGGGGGAAGGCCGAAAGAGACGACACCGGCGACGCCGCTGGGGGTCTGCATGTTGCTGGAGGAGGGGGGTAGCAAGATGCCAGGGAACTCGCGCAAGCGGGGTAAGACGAACTCGGAAAGGGTAGCAATGAATGGTAGTTGCCAAAGTGTAGTAAGTGTACATATTG
>JBBPPG010000767.1:0-16123 GCA_038091855.1 Leccinellum luteum
ACATATTTTCCTTCGAGTGTATTTCATCTTTTCCCTTGGTAAATAATGTTTTCTATATTACAAATATTCTATACACCTTTCGTCTGACCTTTAGACCCAGTCTAAAGATTGCCCACGGCGTTGTGTCTATGGCCACAGAACTGAACATTAGAACTCAAGAGTGCCTTCTTTCTTGTTAGGGATCATAGTAAGTGGCCGCGTCGGCGTTAGCTCTTCCCTCGGGAACGAGAAACAGGGCAAGGTCCTGTCATCCGTTATCTATCCTTCCAATTTGATCCAACGGCTCCAGTCATCACCAGGTCTATAAGAAGCACCAAGTGTCTTGTTCCCCGTGCACGCTCATTGCCTGTCATGAATCATGTTTTGAACTCGATGTTAGCTATCGCGGCGGCTGGCATCTTGCTGACCGCTCTTACTTTGTTCAAGGGACGACGACGAATGATCGGGGGTGTGCGTCTCCCTCCCGGTCCCGTTCCTCTCCCTTTCGTTGGTAATTTCCTCAGTATCAATGCCAAGGAGCCCTGGAAGACCTATTCCGCTTGGGCAACTCGTTACGGTACGCTTGGGTCCTATGTTCCTCCACTGTGATGTTCATCATGACGCCAGGTGATATCTTTATGATCCGTGCCCTAAAGCAAGACATCATCGTGATCAACTCGGAAAAGATTGCTAAGGACCTCCTCGAACGTCGATCGAATATTTACTCTTCCAGGCCATACCTTGCTTCAAAAGAACCGTGCGTGATTACACTTTAAATTATCCATCAGAAAATATCAGCGCAAATCTGCCCTGTTAGATTTGGCTGGTCCTTTAACCTAGCTTGGGCTCCATACGGTGAATAGTGGCGCCTACAGAGGAGGACCTTTCACCAGACCTTCAGACCCGAGGCTTCGGCTGCTTATCGCCCTGCTCAGCTGAGAAAGGCTCGCCAGCTCATCCTGGATATTCTCGGTACACCTCGTGACTTTTATGCCCACATTCATAGGTGAGTACTGCCCCATTAAGCGTGAGTGCATTTAAACTGAAACATACTTGACTAGGTATTCTGCAGCTCTGATCATGTCGATTGTTTATGATTACGAGGTTGCCCCTGATCACGACCGCATGGTCGAGATACTCGAACGTGGAAACGACCTAGCCATGGAAAGCTTGACACCAGAAACATCATCCATTATTGATGCTTTCCCTTTTCGTGAGTGGTCACTGTTTGATTCGTCAATGCAATAAAGCTGATCGTCATCTCAGTGCTCGACTTGCCGACATGGCTTCCTGGTGCTGTCATCAGTCGCAAGGCAGCAGCTTCTAAAGAGTGTGTAGCACAGATGTTAACAGAACCCTTCGAACATGCCGCGAAACGCGAGGTACTAATAGTTTACATTCATTCAGATCTACCGTTTGAGCTAACCGAGAGCAGGCTGAAGGTAGTACTGCATCAGCAATGGCACTTGACCTTTTGAAGCGCTTCAAGGACATCGACGATCCTCTGCGATTTGAATTATTGAAGGACACTTGCACAACAGCGTATGCTGGTAAGTCGTCTCGCAAGGAAAAATCTAGGGCTCAGCTCATCAATTAACATGACAGCTGGTGCGGGAACAGTAAGTCTGGGGGTTTATGAATGTGTATTTGCAACAGCTCAAATTATCATAGATAACGGCAGCACTGCGATGGTTCATGCTTGCCATGTTACAGCATCCCGAAGTTCAGGAACGCGCACGAACGGAGATCGACGCAGTGGTTGGCACGAATCGGCTCCCAAATTTTGATGACCGACCAAACCTGCCATACGTCGAGGCTATTTTGCTGGAAACATTGAGAATGTATGTCGTTGCACCACTCGGTAAATATTCAGCCACGACACTTGGGGAACAGTTCTCAAGTCTGTCTCAGGGGTTCCTCACTCCACAACGGCCGATGACATTTATGAAGATGTCTTCATCCCGAAAGGTGATTATAATAAAATATGCAATACCATTTGTTGATGCTGCTTCGCATCCTCAGGATCCACTGTGGTCGCAAACGCTTGGTTGGTGCCCGACTTTTCTTTTTCTTTTTCCAGTCTTGACAATTACCTCGAAGGGCTATGTGTCATAACGAAGATGTTTTCCTGGAACCTAACGTCTTCGTACCTGAAAGATTTCTCAAAGATGGGAAACTTGGTGAAGACAGAGTCGTTGATAGTGTTGTTTTTGGTTTTGGGAGGTACTGTCACGGTGACATTTGCTTTTTGGTTTGACTCTGCTCCCTGACCCAGGTCAATAGACGTGTGTGTCCGGGTCGCCACGCTGCAGACAGTTCGATCTGGGCTGCAATAGTATCGATTCTGGCCGTATTCAGGATATCAAGGGCTCTGGGCGAACAAGGTGAAGAACTTTGCTTTGATCCAGGTTTCAGCACTGGGGTATCTATGTAAATATTTCTGGAATGGGCTTCATTCTCCGAGTCTGATCTACATTCATTGATAGACAACCTAACGCATTCCCCTGCACCATTACACCGCGAATGCCAGAGAGCAGTGACGTCCATGAACTTTTGACTGTCGACGTTTGAATTACGAGTTCGTGAAAACGATAGGGATTATGGAGGCCGAGTCCACAGATTTGTAGCATGCTAACATCCTGTACCGATGGCTTTGGAAAATAAAAGTAGCGATAATACAAATTCTTGAAGAGCCTGCCCTACGATGCTGGGATGCGGAGGCCAAGTCCATTCAAGAACACCAAGTGACTCCGAGTCGATATGCAATGAATCTACCACTGGAATTCACGTATACTATTGCCTACTAGCTGGCACTGTTCACGGTGTCACTGTAAAGGGCAAGCCTAGGACGAAGCGTTGTCGGGCCATTTGGGGATGGTATGCTTGTTTATCGTGCTCTGACTCGGCGACCACACATGATGGGACTCGGGAGTGACTCGTCAGCAGATCTCAGAGACTTTGCCCAGCTCGACGGTTTTCCTGTTCACAAAATAGTAGTATCGGGATTGAATCTGCAACTCCAGACTGGCCATACTGTAGCTTAGTTGATTAAGCTTGGATTCAGCCGCTATTTATATAAATAAACTTCCGAATATGCCGCGTTTCTCGGGACGATGTGGAAGAGCAAGAAACACCTAACTTGAAATTTGAATGCGTTCTAGAAACGAAGGAGCTACATAGCCTACATAATCTGTGGACTAAACAATTATCAAATATTTGGAAACAATGCCAGTACTAGGCTACGGCGTAACCAACTTGCGCACTCCCAGTCGTTCTAACTTCCATAGCCACAGAACTTCAAGTTGGCGTTGGTTCAACGATGAAACTCAGTGTTGGGGATCCAGGCTGGTCTTCAAAACCAAGCTCATCCTTCGGAATGACCGATCTGTTCATTCCAACTTGAAGCGCCCAAGAATCAAAATAAATGTTCTATAATATGAGGCATTCATTGAGTTTATATATTGACTAAATGACACAGCACAAAAGATTCGGTGTCCATGTCAATACAACTCACATGAACTCTGACGTCGTCTTCCTGCATACAGTGCAAGTTCAAATTGTCTCCCTGGTTCTCAATTTGCAGCATGTACGTTTTAAGTTGGGCAAGGAGTGAAGACAGACACCGCCACGATTCATTCTTCAGTAACATGTTTGGTGCGTGTACACCTTCCTATGATAACGAGGAACTGACCTTCAAAGTCGAGTGAGTAGGTTCGTGTTCGGGGTTACTCCTGTTTCTTCAATCTCCTACATTCCACACTCTGTCGGTTCCAATGTATTTCGCGGAGCGGAGAATACATATCCATAGCTTCATCAACATGTACTGAAACAAGGACCCTGTTTAGCATTGTCCTCCACTGCTTCACGACGCCACTTTGCGCTTGTACTTGGACGACAATACATTCCAATATCCCAGATTCAAACAATTCCGGACTTAGGGTTGCGCTCCGTCACTTATGCATCATGATTTCGGCACTAACGGCTCCAGAATTCGTCTTGGTCTGGGCTTTGCACCAGCTCCTTGAAACTTGTGCAACGTATCGAGATTTCGACAAAGCGTTTCAGGAAGGGGTGATTGAGCTACGGATCAAGTATGGGTCTGAACCTCAGCTCGTTGATCGTGACGCCCTGCTCGAAGCTGGTGAAAAGAAAATAGGCATGAACAACATCCGAGTCCCTGCAGCCAGAGTAAGCACCCATCGCTCGATCTCTCCTTGTTACTAAAATTTGCACCCGTTATTGGTATGCGAGCCTCTACTACAATGTGACCAGCATGATTCGTGTTGTATTCGTCCACGAGCGAAGCTCTAAACCTTCGGACCACTCTCTTCGATCTCCTATTATTGATCCTTGCTCTCGTTCCATTGGTGAAGGAATCAATCGCAATGTGTTGCCTTGTACATTGTGAGCCCAATCGAGATATGTCTTTGATCGTCAATCAGGGTGTTGCTTATTCATTTGTGTGTGTCATTCATCTTATCTTTGTTCATAATAGTAGTCGTATGTGCGCAATCTAGCATGGCACCACTGATACAGGAATTTACTTAACAATATCCCCCTAGCAATATTGAACCAGGATGACCCGTTGCCCCCTGTCTGGGCTCTCGTCCTCATTTTCTTTTACGTCACCACCATGTTCCCCATTGCTCCTCAATTTGTGATCAGCATGTGTGAGCTGTTCGACAAGGACAGCCGTGGGCACTTGGAAGGGGTCGACAGTGCTTTTGGTATCTCTTTGCATTCTGGGAGTGTTGCTGGATGGGATCACTCTGTCTCTGGGATTGCGTTCGCGGATGGGAGTAGTCAGCCTGGCAAGAAGTGGGGAGGAAATCCAGCTTGAGGTTAGAAGAAATGATTCGGGTCAGGGTTGTTCTGCCTGATTGATTGTCAGGGGAGGCACGTTCCCACCCTGAGGGTGTTTGATCTTTGCAGTATGATGCCAAATGATTCGCAGTGTTGTTCTGGCATGATCATAAGACATAGTGTTTTTCTTGAATATTGTATTTATGTCATTGGCGACTTCGAACTCCGGGGGTGTAGTGCAATACCATTACTTAGTTCACAGTGATGTATGAATTTCCTGATAAGACAATGAGCAATTGGTTGAGGTGACCCTCCAAACATCCATCACATCCATTTCAGAGCTAACATTGTTGCAGTGCGAGCGTTAAGTGAGTGGATGTGATGAGCGTGGGAACTCGAGTGCCAGAGGTCTCAGTCGTGGAGATCAGACAAGAATGAGGCAGGGACAGAGCATATAGGGATGCTCTCTTGCCTCTGTCCCCTATGGTGGCTGGTCTTTTATATTCTACTACTCAATAGCTAATGTAATCACCTCCTCTCCTTAGAGGAGGTAGCTGTGGTAATTGATCACTGATCAGGCTGAGCATTGCTTGTCACTGTTTGGCCTAATGGACTCCTAACACTCCCCCTCAAGCCAAGTGTAGGCCAAGAGCATTGGAATGCATCAGCAAAAACAAAATATATATATAGTCTATGTAGTTGCTGTCGAGTAGTCCCTTCTATGATAGTAGCTTCGACTTGAGGCATATCTACTGTAGCCAATTGTAGCACCTGTTTTATTGTCTAGTAAAAGCTATTGTCGAATGATATAGCTTCTTATAGCCATGGTAGCATGCCTGAGTCACACCACTGTAGCACTGTAGCATGTACTTATTGTCTGGTAGTGCAGCTATATAGAACAATATAGTAACTACTCATAGCAGCTATAGTGCATTGGGTATCAATTATAAATGTCCACCCAACCAATCAAACCTGTGCCCAACCCAATCCTTGCCCAACTCACTGGCAACACCTGACCCACTCCAGACCCAACCAAGCCAACAGACAATATCACCATGACTACTCACTGTACTCTTCCTCTTCATGATCATCCCTCACCTCTTCAACTTCATCTGGCCAGTCCATATCCATATAGTATGTGCCTGAGCCATCAGTCTCATTATCCCCCAACATACCATCATCCTCAATCTCATACATACCTGGCTCAAGCACCTCGAACTCATTGATAGCATCCTCGATCACCATAGGGGTTATAGTGACTGAGCTGTTCCAATGTTGTGGGATTGGGATGCCCACATGCAACCTATAACTCATTACTCGAGTAAGCACTCAGCAAACATGTCAAGTCTGATATTTTTACTTGCCTTCCAAGGTCATAGGCCTGTCTCAGGATCATTGGCAGTATTCAAGGTCTGAGTGTGCTTGTGGAAGAATTTGAGATTGTCGAGATGGATGTTGTAGAATGGTGCATACATGTCTTCTATAAATGAAATCCATTCATGCGATCTGGATACCCATTTGTCAAGTGCACACTCCAACTAGTTGTTAGGTGTCAGATGATTTCATGACATGACAACAACACTAAATCCCTTACTGCCATAAGTGCAAGAGCATATGTTGGAATAGGAATTGGCTGATAATATTCAGGCCATTTGACACCTTCAGCGGTCCTGTTCTTGAACAAGACTTCATTGATGATTTGTTGAACCACCTAGTTTTTATACAGACCAGAGAGTGGAGGGTGGAATTGCTAAAGGTTATGCAATGACCTATCAGGTAGATCACATCTTAGAGTGAATAGATGTACCTGATACATGTATGCTGATTTTGTCTTGAGCTCTATAAGGAGCATGCGGTTCGACTCCTTTACTATAGAACTAGTGCTCATTTCAAATCTGAATGTTGTTGCAACAGCACTGCATGCTTTTGTTTTGAATTGTCTGCACAGGTGCAAACCTCATGCCTTGATCTGAGTGATCATTAGTTCATGTTATATTAGATGAATAAAATTATGTGCCAGCTTGAGAAGAACTGGGTCATGCTCGATACAAGTACCATAGTAGTCACAGCCTGCACTCCAAGCTGCCTTGGCCCACTGGATTTCTATACATATGTGGCTGAGGGAATGGCATCTCCCTCAGCATGTCAGCATGGTAAAATTCAATCATGATGTCAAGAATGCAATGTGTGGCAGCATCAAAGTTGGCAGCCCTTGGGCAAGGATTCAGAATTGGATCAACCACTTGCAGAGGGTTGCAGCCTGGGCCACTGCCTCCTGAGCCAATGGGATTCAGAACTCTGGGTTGGGTTGGCACTGTAACAGCAGATGTGTCAGTCATCAGGCATTTACCCCTGGTCACCACTGATAAGGGTCCATCATCATCATCATTGCTCTCGATAACCTGGTGGACTCGCTTTCTTGTGGGTGCCTGAGCAGCGAGTTGATCATTGCCATCATATTCAGTGTTGATCCTAGAACTCAAGTCAACATAGTCGTCTGATATAATATTGGTGGCTTACTCTGTTTCCTGTCTGGGATTGTGTGTGGGCTTACAAACCCTTTTGTGCATGGTTATGTGAGTGGTTTTCAGAGTGCTAGAGATACTAAGCAATGTCTCAGTTCAGCACAATGGTTTCAGGCCCTCACAAGGGTGCATAGATGGCAGTGGAACTTGGAGCTGTCCCAATAAGTTAGTCATGGCAAGGGAAGTAATTGCATATAGTAGATATAGTACAACCACTCATAATGCATAGCATTGGGCGGTGCTCTACACCATGCATTATTAGCACTATGCAAGGTGGAGTGGTGTGACATGTGTGACTACTGTGACATTGCCTTGTCCGAGTCTCCCTTCACCACCATGAACCAATCCATTGTTGTCTACACCAATGTTACTGTTTCCATCTGCCTCAATTCAATCCGGAACTTCCGCAGACATCGAGAAAGGTCAAGAGATATGTTGGATGTCCTGTATTCGATCAAAACCCATTCCATCCACTCACACAACTGGATTATTTCACCCAACTTCATCTCTGGTTCTTCATCGTCGGCCACTTCCTCTTCCTTGTTATCTTCCACCACTACTTCCCCTCGCTCGACTGCAAGTTCGTGATTCACCTGGGCAACAATCTCGGCATCCCCACCAGCAAACTTGAAAGCCGAGTCACCAATTTCACCTTCCTCAACTGGATTCAAGATTTCTTCGAGAGTGAATGGCTTTCCGATGATTCGTTTGCATTCTTTGAGATTCCCAACAGATATAGACAGGTTATTTTCAGCTTCAGCAAGCTGTGGGAGGCACAAATGTGCTGCTGCTTGAGTCGGGTGGTGCAGAGAGTGCGATAAGGTTGTGAGCTGGCGGATGGGGCAGCCGAAAATGGCAATGGTATGTTGATCGAGACCTGACAATGCTTTCTCGACATTGTGTTCAGCATCCATGATAATTTTCAGTACTGCATCCTAATACTGGGCACTGTATGACTTGCTGAGTGTCTCTTGCAAGTGTTTCTCGGCATCTGGTAGGCATATTGTATCTGACATGGCAAATTCCCGAACACAAATCCATGCATCTGGAATTTGCATTGGATCTGTGGTCACTAGAGTAGGTGGCACAGTTTGGATAGCTATGTTGCTGGTTGAAGTCGGTGCAGGAATTGTTTCGGTGTCAGGTTGGATTTTCATGTGATTCCAACAGTTCATGATCATTGAAGCCTTCACTTTGTTCCAAGCTTCAACCATCATCAGCATAGCTTCCCGAAGATCCATTTTATAGATGTTGTGAGCACCAGCATCATCCATTTTTATTGCCTGCAAGCAAAATTCAGTTTGGTATAGTGCCTTGGTTGTACGAATGATCCCAGCATCGCAAGGTTGGACAAATGAAGTCATGTTGGGGGCAAAGAATTCAATGTGGATGTTTCGAGGCTGGTAGTCAATGGAATGCCCTGAGAAGTTGTCGACAAGGAGACAAATCTGTCGGTTTTGCTGATGCATTTGGACATCGAGCTTCCTGATCCACCTGTCACAGAGAATATTATGCAAGTCAAATTCCAAGATAGCATTAGCTCTTAATCTTCAAAGATGACTGCGGTCATCCAAGCAGTTTTGTTGCTGCGGTAATAAAGCCTGAGGGATGCGGGCGAGGCATTCTTGAAAGGTCGAGGTGTGGCAAACCTTCCAATGAAAAGAATTGGCAACTTTTCACTTCCGTCAGCATTGCATGCAAGTCCCATTGTGATTTGAAACTTGTCTCTTTTTTTGCCACTCATCTGTTCAGTGGCAAGTCCTCGATCAGGTGGTGCACTGTTGAATCATGTCATCTGCTGTTGGAAATATTTACCATTTGGAAAGGCTTACAATGCAAATAAGCTTGTCTCATCAAAATTGAAACGATCTCTTGGAGCATATTTGGCCAAGATGGCCTTGAGGCGGATTTGCTCTGCTTCCACTGCTGCAGCAGTGTCAACTGAGGCAGTCTCCCCATGATGATGAAACTCCCAAATCCCATATGCTTTCTTGAAGCTGTCGAGCCACTGGTCACCTTTTAATTGCTCCTCGTCAGGGACATTAAACTGCTCTTCAAATTTGGCACGTTTAGCAACCAGCATTGGGCCATTGACAGCTTCCTTCTTCTCCTCCATATGCTTAACCCATAGGTACAAAGCCCGATCAACATCAGGGCGTGTGATAATGTGGGGCTGCTTCAAAGAGAGTGCATTTGGAAACTCAAGAGCGTGTGCTTCAACTTTTGCACGATCTCAAAGCTTCTGTGACAAGGTTGACTTGGTGAATATGAGTGTACCCTTAGGCTAGTTCTTGAAATGCTCAACAACAGCATCCTGGGACACATCTGGATGAGCATCAATGTATGCAAACACTGTTGCTGTCCAGTCACGAATAGTGAGATTTGACCGCTGTTGACCTCCCTTGAGACTCTTTGCAGAGCTCTCAGAATTGCCCAGCAGGCCAGACATCTGAGCCTTATAAGCATGACTAATATGAGGCTTACACTTGTTTACTGGCTGTTGTTCAGCAGGCATGAGAAAAAGAAGTGATCAGATGAGAAAAAGAAGTGGGGAGAAGACGGAGGTATTGTAATTTTCACACCAAGTCAACAGTACTGGTGTGGTTACCATACTTGGATACCCCCTGATAATGCATATTTTACCCAAATTCCACCAAAAATGTCATGCATATGCAATATGCATGGGCCCCTGCCACCCAATGCGGGCTGACCTCAACTCTCATGCATTATGAGCAGTTGTACTGTACCTCTATTTTTTTGCCCAGGATTGGTGGGATGATACCCTGATGTGCGACAAGTGGAGGGTTTGGAAGGTTCATGTGAGCCAAGGTAGTAGTACCATGGCCACCAGCTGGATGAGACGAGAACTATATAAAAAAGGTAGCTAGTACATGGAGTGAATAATAACAAATAACCAAGACATACCACTTTGTTGACCATAGTTGGGATGATGTCTGCCATACCTGGCAGGCCTTGAGCTGGCATAGATTGGGCCTTGAGGGGATCCTGTCGAGCCTTTTTGGCAGCTTGATCATGCTTGTGGGTATACACCATGCACTTTTTGGCCTTGGCAAGGATCTGTTGTTCATGAGCAGTCTTTTCTTGCTCAATTTCCTCTGCTGAACGATTAATGGTCAAACAATATAATGGGCAATCCCACTCATCCCACATGGCCTGAACCTTTTTGGTTGAACAACAGACATGAGTGCCATGGCCCTCTCTGGACAAAGATCCTGGGTGCACCAGAATTTGATCAATAACCTCAACCATGATGGATTAGATGTAATGGGGTTAGAAAGTGTGTAGTAGAATGAAATGTGAGATGGTCAAAGGAGTCAAAGAAAGGTCAAGAGATGAAAGGGACACAAAAGGACAAAGTGATAAAGGAGTGTAAAGAGTGTGCTAAATGGCAGTGAGTGACTTGGATGGAGTTAAAAGGCTCTGAGTTAAAAAGCAACAAAAGAGTGGCAAGAAACTGGAAGGCAAGATATGAGAAATCATTTTTTAAATACATCGTTACTGACCCAGAATGGCTGCTGAGGAAATATGGGACCTTGCTTGAATTTGTTGGCATGGCATGAATATCAATCATCCCAAGGGTTGCTGTTTGAAGCAACAAAGCTGAAGGGCACAAAGATGAAGCAGCAGGGTCATTATGTGCATAAATACCTCATCTGCAACAGGAACATAGGGCATGCAACAAAAACTAGTCTAACCATAAGCTTGAACAGGCTAAATAATGGAAGCAGCATTAAGTTGAGGATCATTGTACATGGAACTACCAGGCTTACTGCTGATGGGGACCTTGCTTGAATCTGTTGGCATGGCACGAAAGTCAATCATTGTTACGTTTCTTGATTTATCACCTAACTTTTTACTTTCGTTTCACTCTTTCGAAGTCACGTGACCTGCTTAGTCAGCTATCACATGATTGATCACGTGATGTCACGTGCCCTTATCACTTATCTATGACGTCATACCTCGTGTAGTACTTTATCCCACACTCGTGAGAACACTCTAACCTTATATAGTAGTACAGTTACGCCTTAGTCAGTAAGTTAGTAAGCCACGACCTGCCCTAAGCTGGTCCGTGCACGTCTTTGTATCGTATATATACTTGAATACAGACCACCGAACAAGCCAGTCTTGTTCTGGTTGGATTCCCTCTAGCCTATACAGATCCTCTTAAGTCTTTGTTTCGAGTCGAGGTGCCAAGGCCCGTTTATTGGGTTAAAGGTTGCCTTCAATCATTCTAAGGGTTGCAGTTCGAAGCAACAAATCTGCAGGGCATAATGATGAAGTGGCAGGGTCATTGTGCATGAAAACACCTCACCTCCAATGAGAGCATGGGGCATGCAGCAAAAACAGGCCATGTGATAGCAGCACAGGTCTCGTTTCGATCTAATGCAAATGGGTATGATAGGCATGGTCAAGGCCAGGTATAGCTTTAGAATCTACAAGCATGCTGAGTTTCACCAGTGGCCTTCACTGCACGCCCCACTTCAAGATTACCTCCCCACACCTGCCAGGGTGACATGCCTCTTCAAAGGACTCAGCATCAGCACAACTTGTGCAGGCATTGTAGACAAACCTTTGCAACAGTTGGAGCTTTGTGCCAACACACTGGGCAGTCCCAGCAATGCTATTCACAACTTTTGTGGCTTGATGCTGATGCTGAACAAACACAAACAACCATGCATAGTGAATCTCAGGACCATGGCTCAGCAACCAAGAGGGAAGGATGCCACACTCACACATCATATGAGACCAACCGGATAGAGGATATAGATAGATCAATTTAGGAATGCATCTAGCATGCTATCCATTGGTTGTCCCACCCTTCAGGACATACAATAAATCTATCCCAGCTGTCATATAATCACTGGCTATTTATTTCAAGGTAGTTCTCTTATACCCCCCCTCTACCTGTTTATATCATTCTATCAATTTATTCTGACCACCAAATCATTCCAAATTTTGTCCAGGCCTTCCCATAGGTCTAACACACACCCTCTGAGATACTTTTCTAGCCTATCCTTTTGTTTCCACATTTAGTTTTTAATTCCCAGTGAGGTATAATGATAAAGTGTTGCATCAGTGATGCAGATGTTGTGCACAAGTAATGCAGAGATCTTATAATAATCTGTTGTGCACAACAGTAAGTGTTGCTATTACAATGAAAAACCTGCAACAAAATTACAGGGTCGCCTCACTCTCTCATATCACAGTGTAGAGACTAGTGGGTCTCTAGGTTGGTATGCCTCCATTTTGACACCTGCCAGGACCCTCCTACCTGTTTGTCACCTCCCCTGAGTGCTTCACACCTCTCCTAGTCCCCTTTCGTGCTAGACCGCTCGTAGACTGGTACGCCGGAGTGACAGTCATTGACCGGTCTATGCTGCCTTAGACCAGTGAGGTTCCCTTCAACCTTATCTGTACGTTTCGTGTCCATATATCCCTTTTCGACTCATATTCCTTCACCATAACGCTCCCGGCTCCCCTTTTGTTTACTTACACCAAGTACGGTCGACTCGATCCAGATCTCAGACATTTTTGTTTTACTGCAACCGTTCGCAGGAACGGTCCTCATTCCTATGAACTTACCTTTCGATCCCCATTTAGTCTTTAGGCACACGTTTCGTATATATCCTTCTTGTTTCAAGTCTCAGGAATGCCTGGACTATAAAAAGGATGTAACTAGACTTATGAAAATCAGCTCCCGTTTTGCTCACATTGGGAATGACTTCACTACACCACCCACCGTCAAACTGTTAATGTCCACCGCTACCGTTTTCCTCTTCGATGACTATTCGACGACCCACTACCTACACCGACCCATACCGGCCTACCGGAAACACCTGGTCTCACTCTTACCCACACTGGACTACCATCGGACTGTTGGGACTTTTGTCTTGGACCTTCCGCTTTCTCTCTCTCTCACTCAGAGTCCCTCTTGGGGATGGACGTATCGCCTCCCCCACCATTGCTAAGCCTCAGTCTAGAGGATACTCCCTTGAAGACCTCCCCAGGCTTTCTTAGATCTTTACAACGGTGTCTCCAACCACAAACACAGTGCTCAAGGACAGCTATAATGTCAGGTCATTTACACATTGCCTGAATGTACCCCAATCAATTCTTGCCCCTCTGATGCCAATACTCATCGTTTGCATGCGCTCATGGTACTTCTTTCAAATATTTGTCTGTACTACTGGAACTAACTGACAATGCTCTAGATATAATCTACTTGTTCATATGACTGAGCAAGCCTGACACCATCACCTGCCATGCAAACAGCTCGAAATAGACCATCACAGATGACCAACAAGACTCCAGCAACCAGGATGGGGATGGGGTGGGGACTGTGTGGTGGTTGAGAGCATGCCAAGGATGGTGTATGGTATGGATTCATTGCTGTCATATGTTTCTACTAGATTCTAATTCCCTGACTCCCATTCCAAGCCTTCATTGACTGATCATTATGTGTACCTGTTCTGTTCTCTCAATTGTCAATATGGCACATTCTGAACCACTTTTTTCACTTTGTCCCATTGAGATGCCCAGTCCCAAGTACCATTTTCAATATATGATATGGCGTACATTGTGCCACTTTTTCCACTTTTTCCCATTGAGCGACCTCCATCCCAAGTGTGAAAAGTAATGCACAAGTCGAATCTAAGAAAACGAGTGGCATTGAGCAACTTGCACAGCCTTGTGCCTCAATTTGAAAAAGTGCCATGAAAGTGCCAAAAAAGTGTGAAGAAGGCTGCATAAGGCTGTGTGTAAATTACTGATGCCCTGAGAGAAACTGTCCTTGACTGATAGGTGAGCTATCTTGGCTTAGGGAGTGAACCACAATGTGACACATGCGCATAAAGGTGAGCGAGGTCCAGATGGAATTGAGCACCCAGGGCACAGGGTAACTGCGTGAGAGTGGACGAGTGTGCACGTGTGTGTGAAGCAATGAAGGCGTACCGAGAGTGAACAACCACGCATTCTCTTTGTACTTCAACCTGACCCAGCATGTTTTCCAAGTTGCGCTCAAGGAAGAAGGATAGTGAGTAGTAGATCAGCTAGGCCATCGATGAATGGGGCTGACGAAAGCAACAGAGCCGAGTAGGGCCAATAGTCCACTTTCCCTGGACAGCGGTCAGCAGGTGCAAGCATTGGTGGACAACGAAAGAGAGGTACTGACGGATACTCAGGAATCGAATGGACAAAGCTCTACCTCAACTGACGTGAATCCAATCGAAATCGTTGTTGAAGATAAGATATATTCGGTCGCTTTTCTTACTGACGGGGAGCATGTCGTGAGCGGGGGATATGAAAGGAAGATTCAACGATGGCGAGTGGAGGATGGCGAGGAGGTGGGGAAGTCAAAGGACACTGGGAGTTCTATTTGGGACCTGGCAGCCACACAAGATGGCAAGTGGATCGTGGCTGGGACGTGGAGTGGTGAAGTGATCGTCTGGGATGCGAAGAGCCTCGAGAAGGTGAATGAGTTCAAACTACACAGCAAGTCCATATGTGCGGTGGACATTTCACTCGATGAGACCAAAATCGCGACTGGATGGAATGACAAGACGCTCAGTATCTGGTCGTTTCCCACTTGCAAACGACTCCTCGGCCCATTCAAACACGACGACTACTTGGCTGCAGTAAAATTCTCTCCTGACGGACGATTTGTCGCTACTGGCACATACAATCGAGACTCTGTTCGGGTCTACGACAGCAACAACGGAGGCCTCCTTGCAGACTTTCAAATTCAGGTCGGCTCGTATTTCAATGAATCCCTCGCCTGGGCAAGTGACTCGAACCGCCTCTTTGTCTTGTCCAGTGACGGCAACATTCACTGTCTCGACGTGTCCACCAAGAAAACGCTTGCAACATGGCGCATTCACAGCAACAACAAACCGAAGTGTATCGCACTGGCATGCAATGACACAATCATCGCAGCCTCCGCTAATTCGTCGCTCTCACTCTGGGACACCAAAACACATCAACAAATTGGGGACGTCATTCAACACTCCCATGATATCTTGACCATGGCCGTCTCACCAAGCTACGACATTGCGACCGCTGGAGACAAGGCCATAATACTGCGAAATCTTTGTGACATCCTTCCCTCTCCCTACCGCGACAATGTGAGTAACGGCGCTGCTCGTGTAAGATCACGTTGTACTTGTTGATTTGTCCTTTCTACAGATACTCTTGGAGCGCGAAATCCAGTCCTTGAAGACCGAAAAACCGGATATGGTCATGGCTCTCCGTGCTAGGGACGCGCGTCAAAGTGTGTTTGTTATCTGAATGACTCCATTATGCTGCTGATATCCGTTACCACTAGAGGACGATATCGCGAACCTCGAGAAAGTTGTTCAAGAACTCCGTTCCCAGCTTGCTACATCCAGCGAGGAACAGACAGGCCTCAATGAAATGATCAAATCTCTTCGCGCACAAAATGAAACCTCAAGTGCGTTTTCTTCGCCTTCACTCCACTTCGTTGACGGTCCCATTTATTAGATCGCAAAATCACTCACCTCGACGAATCGGATAAGGAACTCCGCAGCGTGCTTGTGGCATCTCAAAGCTCAGTCGATCAATTAACCCAGACCATCAGGGAACTACGCGCTGACATTGATCTACCCGAAAAGAGCTCAGGTGCGTCTTGAATCTCCTCGATTGACGACTCTGACTCGTTTTCAGGTTCCATTGCACCAAAAATAAACAAGCTCCAGCATACTATCCAAGAACTCGGTAACCAATACGCCACATCCAAACGTGCCCTCCGTGTATATGACGAGAAGCATGAGTGCGAAACA
>JBBPPG010000768.1:0-16071 GCA_038091855.1 Leccinellum luteum
AGTTGCAGGATCAGTATTTGTCGGGCCCAAGGCAGCCTGGCACTGGAAGAATCAGAACTTCTTGCTTGAGCCTCCCGGCACTACAAGAATAGGATCCGTCATCGTTTGGATCGTTCGGATGATGTACTACAGGCCCATCACCAAACTTTTGTGACCTACGCGAGCCGCGACGCGACTGCCAATAATTACCAAAACCGCTATAATCCTTGGTGTTTGAAAGCTATTTGAAATTATTGAAATATTTCCTGGCTTCGAAACTTACGTTGTCCAACGTGAAACTCAATCACCAACGTAACACTCGCTATCCAGTAGGCAAATGTCATCTGAGGTCTCCAACAGCCGGACTTACTTATTACCATGACATTGTCCTGCGCGGGATTGCATCTACGGTGACAACGATAGTGGAGACGGTCATCATGAAACAGCGTAAAGGTGATGCATGTGCATGAATCCTAACTGGCGATGATTTATTGTGACTACGAGCTCGGAGCAAAATGGCCCATCTGCGAATTCGGAGAGCATGGTTACGGGTCACCAATGCTCTCGTGGGCTTCTCCGATCGCAAAGGTGCCGTCCCAAAAAGCAAAATGCATGTAGCCCCTCCTTTTTTTCTTAGGTGCAGGATGACGAGAGCCAGAAACAGACTACAGTGAAACTGCAGGAACACCATCGAATGAAGACTCGCACTACGCCTTGCATGCAATAAGCAGAGGATATCATGTACACCATCATGATATCATCTCCTAGTACCCTTGGCGCAAAACTAACACCGAAGACAGGTTTATACATGACTCATCAATACATTTATCTCATCACGAGTCAACTTACGCTTCTGTGTCCATGTGAGGAAAATTCCTCGCCCAGATCAACTGACTGTGTGGTGCCTCACGTTTCTTTTCTCTTTTTCCTAAGAGTAATAATAATATTTATACGATCCAGTCACTTGGTCGACATGATTGACACGATGATGTTTCGTCGTTCTGGGAACGTTCAGGCCTGAAAATCAGGGCCGCAGAGATAAGTATATGATTAGCATTTGAAACGTTAACATTCTAGCCGTCTGACTGCGTATTTGAACTCAAGTGGGTGTTAAATGTATAAAGGTATTCTCAGTATTGCATTGACTCAGCCCATTAATTCCTTCATTCCCGCCATCACAATGATGATGGTCTCCAAATTAACCGTTCTCGGCAGCATTTTGCTCGCCTCTACTGTTTTGGCTGCACAGTCCTCTCAGCTAAAGGCTCGTCTTGCTCGTCGTCATAATCATCGCCAGTCGGGACTCACCAATCGTGATGACTCCTCCCCCTGGGCTGGTGCAGTCTGGGATATGAATAATGTTTTTATCAGTCCATCTGTCCACAATTTCGTCCTCATTCTATTGCTGACAGGGAGATCTCACCACCATCACCGGAACCTTCGCTGTCCCAACCAATGTCACGGGCTCCGGTGTAGCCTCTATCTGGATTGGCATCGACGGTCGCTACTGCTCACCGGGTCTTCTCCAAGCTGGCGTCGACATCTATCCCGATGACAATGGCAAGCCCACGTACCATGGTGAGAGACGCGGAGTTCGTATTCGGATCGATTTTCATCATTCGTTGAACAGCTTGGTACGAGTGGTACCCTCAGGACTCCGTCTACGATATCATGTCCGTTAATCCTGGGGACGTCATCAAAACAACCATTCATGCCAAGTCTACGACTTCTGGAGACGTAGTCATGGAGAACCTAACCACTAAGGAGGTCGTTAAGAAGTCACTAAGTTATCCACAGGATTATCTTTGCCTGGCGAGCGCAGAGTGGATCGTCGAAAACTATGACGCGAATGCCCCCCTGATAGACTTTGGGAGCGTGACCTTCACTGGTGCGACTGCCAATGGTTCTAGTGGCAAGGTTTTCACTCCGTCTGGTGCCTCGACTATGGAGATCCAGCAGAACGGAAAAGTCTTTACGTCGACTACCACTAAGGGATCCAGTGTCACCATCAAATATACCTAAACACGGGCCG
The DNA here is from genome assembly GCA_038091855.1 of Leccinellum luteum. NCBI lineage: Eukaryota > Fungi > Basidiomycota > Agaricomycetes > Boletales > Boletaceae > Leccinellum > Leccinellum luteum. Next base: position 2,012 of record JBBPPG010000768.1, read on the forward strand.
GGTAGTGGGTAATTCTTTGAAAAGAGGATTGTGGATGACAAGGTTGCAAATATATACCAGGCATACTAGAATTGATGTTGTTTATACCCTCTTTCCTGGGGTGTGGTGCTGCATGCAAAATCAGGTGTGCACTACAGCGCGGGAGATAGCTGTCATCATCGAGCTCGACTTTCTCTGCTGGTCGCACGAAATATCCGAATTCACAGTGGTCCATGACCATAATAAACGAACCGACATGCTACGTCAACGATCAACGTGGAGATTATGCTATGGGATATCGAGTCCCGTGACAAGATCGACGCAACGTCACAAACAAGGGATGAAATAGAAACTCGGAAGGAGTAGAAACTGGACATTAATATTGCTACGATGAGCCCGGGTGAAAGTACATGGCTACCCGCTAGCTTTTTGGGCAGCAGGCTTAAAGCGGACAACGACAACAGTCACGTTGTCATTCGTTTGCCGTGATAATGCATGCCGAACGAGTGTCTGGCTTGCTTCTTGTGCGTCTTCGATGTTCCGCACCAAGTCAATGGCCCCTTGGTCGCCAGTGATATCCCATAACTTCAAATAGCGTAAGAAGGGAAGACACGCTGAGAGAGGAATATACGCACCCCATCACATGCCAGAATCAAAAATTCATCATCATCGCACAGTTGCGTCTCGGTAGTGTAGGGGGACCCAACAACGAATTCCTTCATAGACGAATCACCCAAAGACCTTGTAACGGCGAGAACACCATTGACGCGTCCGCTCAAGACAAAGCCGCCCGCGTCGGTGATGCGTTTCGCTTCTTGTTTGTCGGAACCTTTATGATCGTACGTCAAACGAACGGCTTTTCCCGCCCGGCAAAGTACCCCTCGCGCGTCGCCTGCATTGGCGCTGTAAAGGACCCGGCGGAGCGATGGGGGAGGCGATATCACGGGGGATATATTTGTGTGATTTGCTGGAGCAGGGGAGGGCGTTGGGGCACCAGGAGAGGGTGGAGGCGAACCGCCCCCGCCGCTGAGGTTTTTCAAAGCACGGGTGAAGCGATTCGTAGATGATGGGCTCTTGGCTTTCTTATCTTTCTTGATTGTCTTGTCAGATCCGGGAACTTCTTCACCAGAGTCGCCGACAGGAGATTCGGAGCCACTTCTGGAATGTTTGCCATCTTCTGAAGTGGGGGTTGCGGCGGATGGCCGAGGGGAGATCGGAGACCTGAGGAATGACTGACGGCCGTCTGCGTCTTCGATCCGCAGAAATGCAGTCACTGCCGTGCAACCTGAGTGGATTTTTCCGTCCGATTCTTCACAGAGGCGAGATATGCGTCTATCAACGTTGTGGAATGTCTCGTTGAGGATGTCAGGGATCGTAGGTGACGAGGAAGTGCGCAAGGCATCGAGAAAGAACTATCAAGAAGAAGCACGAATGAATTATGGTGCGACTGGGTACAACTGCAGTGCTTACCTCGTGGAAGTGCTGGCCACACCACTCGGCGGCGTGTTTCCCTGCGTGACCGTCAAACACAGCAAAGAATCCTTGTCCCCTGACACCGGCGAAATCGACGACGAAAGAGTGAGAGTCTTCCATGTACCTGCGCGTTCCCTTGTCCTCGAACACGCCAACCTGAAAGGCAGTGTTTCCAACAGAGTGCTGGTTGAGGATCTATGAAATGTGCAATGAGGGTATCTTGTTTATTGGGGGATCTGGAGAGACGTACCCCGAATGTGTCGAGACCATCCGCTGTTGTGATTGACTTTGAGCGTGCATTTGGGGAATCTGAAAAGCGAGGTGTGGTCATGATGGAGTGGAGTAGAGTAGATAGATATAGATGAGTCACGTGCGACGTGATTTCTTGGTAGTGAATATGGCTAATCGGATATCTCCGACGTGTGCTCTTGCTAACTCTCTGAAAACGGTGAATGTCTCAGCAATCCACCGCTGCAAAGCCTTCGTTACAGGGCGTGAAAATAAAGGCAAGGAAAGGCGCAGTAAAAGCTCAAGCAAAGCACGAACCCTCAGGTAAGCGATTCAGCTTGTTCAGTCATCACTGATCATAACTCATCTCCACCTACAGTCTTTAGAGACCAGCTCTACAAACATTTGGAAACCGTCCCAGAGAACGACTTTGACTCTTTTGTCGCAAAACTCGTACAGGCTGGATCCACACTCGAGTTCTTGAAATATGCAGACGCCCTCTTTGAAATCATCCTCGTCGGCGGACTCATTCAGCCCGGTGGTTCCTACGTCGATGGCACCGGACCCACATCCCCATTCACCATCTTCAATGCAAAGGACCCTGCATCGGTCGAAGAGTTGAAGAAGTATGTCGAAGTACTCAACAAGCTTATCAGAAGGTACATTTGTACCGCGTGCCCGATTGTGCACATCTCATTCCTCTTAGATACAAATATCTTCAGAAACCTCTCGAGGAGCAAACACTCCCTAGTCTCCTTCAATACATCAATCGCTGGTCCTTAGAGCAGCGCGATAAACTTGCCATCACCATCGGCCTCCTTTTCTCCCAAGGCATCGCTGGCACCGCTTGTCTGCAGAGTCTTACCAAGGACCAGCTCGTCAAAAACGGTCAGTGACTTGTCCCTTGTGCCATCGTAGCCATTTAAATGATCCCACCAGACGCGTCTGTCGCTGTCCTCGTAATTATATTCCGCGCCTACCTTGCGGATCACTCGATGGATCACCTTTCTGCCGCTCTTAAGCGCGGAAATATCAAGGATCTTCTTCTCTTCTTTCCTTCAAACCGTCGCGATCCCAAAATTCTTGACGAATTCTTCCGGAAGGAAGGTCTTCCCCAGGTAGCTGAGTGGTATACCAAGAAGCAATACTCTCTTGCAAAAGAAGGTATCATAAACGAACTCAAGAATCTCTCTGGACGCGGAGAGTCCGCTGAGACCGTAAGTGTTGTTCGGTCGGACCTTATGAGACACCTGATCAGACTACGTGGGTCAGATCATTTCAGCGATACAGAGCACACTAGAGGAACGATCGCTCCCTGACGCGGAGCTAATCCAGTGTATGTGGCAGGGTCTCATGGCTTCCGTCGATTGGAATGCCCGACCAGACCAGATAGAGGGCCTTGCCCTGCGTGAAGTAGCGGTGTGTATCCTGCCCCGCACCTTGAAGCTCTCCGGGTATCTAACTATCACATGCTGTGCAGAAATTCTCTCCCATTCTCGAGCCATTCTGCAAAGGACCAAAGGTCGAAGTCGCCTTGATTAATCAGGTTCAGGTACACTGCTACGAGGATACACGCATCATGAAGGCTTTCCCCCAGATTCTCAAGGCATGTGTATTCTGTCACGTGCGCAGTGTCGGTCCTCCTTACCTCACGCACAGGTCTTGTACAACAAGGACTGCATCACAGATCAGGCTATCATCTACTGGTACCAGAAGGGGTCCAAGCCCCAGGGGAAGCAGCACTTCCTCAAGAGCACCGAAGCACTCGTCAAGGCACGATACCATCTCTACCCTGTCTACTTTTACATTTAAAGTCATACTGACGTTTGCAGTTCCTTCAAGAACAAGAAAGCGACGAAGACGACGAGTGAATGATTTTGGCATCTTCTCCGTGTACCTATTACTTTGCCAGAATTGCACTCAGAGATGTGTTTCCCATTCTTGCAAAGTTGCTCAGCCAGGACATGATATGTCAAACGCCGATACAAATCATAGGTACGTATAACAATGGGTCTCATCGATCTTGGGGCTGTATATAGACGCGGGCACTACAATCGGGCATAACGACACAGCATAGTATTAAAAAAGTGGGGGACGTCACAACAAAACTCGAGTTATTACAGGCGTGAAAAAAAAAGACGGAAAGGTCGAGCTTGCGCTAATCCGATTGTTAGGGCTAATCATGCGATACAGGCATACTCCCATGATTGCCTTCATACATAGATGTGAGATCGCACAAGGAAAAAGGCCGTCAATTCTACTCATACAAAAGTTTGATGGGGGTGAAGATAATCACCAGGCTTCAGGCATAGGTGCAAATTCCCCGGACCAGCCGTTCGGCCCATGCATATTCAAGAAGATGCCATCAGAGCCGTTGACGGGGAGGCCAAGGTCCGTGAGGCTCTGAAACGAGGCACAGCTAAGTAGTGAGGTAGACTTCAATACCAAGCAGAAATAACCTACATGTTCTTGTATCCATGCCGGAATAGTTGAAGGGTTAAACATAACGCGGTCAGCTGGCCAAGAAAATCCAAGTTCTTCCATCGTCAGCGGAGGAGGGCCCACGGAGTGCGTGTCGACGTATGGGCCCACCATGCCCTCCGGTAGCAACGGAGGAGGCAAGTTTTGGATTGGCGCGGCGATTCCGGGGAGCATGCCTATTTTTCGGCGGAGGTTCGCAAGCATGATTCGCAACGTAAGTGCATAACTAGGTGTGTTCTGCGCGTCAGAGAAGATGATTGTGCGAAACAAGCTAAGGCTGACCGTTCTGCCGCGACGTCGGACAACAGTTGTGCCAACTGTTCGACTTGGGACATGATCGCGGGCAAATCCAACTCTGTAGGGAAAAGATTGGCCATTTTAACCAGGAACAGGCCAGAAAAAGCCAATGTGACAAGACTGTCATGCACGGCATAACGGAGAGCAGCCCTGAAACGAAAGTTGGCTTGGCATCCGCTCTAAGATAATCTGATAACATACCGATATGCAGTGGAGTTCAAAAATATGGACAAGCAGTTGAACGCGGCATCCTTGGCCTGGAAGGCGAGCTCGCGCTGCTCGAACGGCATCTTGTCCCATGATACCCCACGCAATGCGACACAAACTAACCAAAGCTTCGCATAGTGAAGTTCTCCGGCAAGAATCTTGCGCAACAAAGATTCTTCCTCCATAGTCTGACCTATGGGACCATGTATAGTGCAGCATTGCGGCGAAGAAAGAGGTACTTACGATGTAGTTCATCGCAATCGGCCCACCATTTATCGAGGGCACCGTTGGCTCTGCGGATGAAAGCAAGTGTATTGTGGTTGACTTCCCCGTTCAACGGCGCGAGGGTCTCGTATATTTGAGCTGTGTGGTGACGTCACACAAAATGAACGAGAACAGAGAAGCAAAGCAAACTTTTTTGAGCAATCAGCTCCACCAGCGAGATCAAGCGGACATCTGTGGGCGATGCCATGGGGTGCGAGAGAAGAAGACGGCAATGCTTAATGGAGCATTCATCTCGAAGGACAATGGGGCGACCCGTCCCCAAGCTCATTCTGTGATACGTCAGGCTATGGAGAACAACTTCATGGGAGAAACTTACTGATGATCGAACCAATAAAGGCACAGCCAGATCCGCGCAGAGACGACTAAGACATTATCTAGCTAAATTCTGCACGCCACACAGGTTTTACATACCAAGGTCCCGCTCCTCTTCTTCGGAGCGTTGTTTCCACTTCTCATCCGCGAGTTTTTCTAATGCGCGATGTAAACCGAGATCTAGTGCCATGCGCATGGCATGGCCACTTGGGAGCCATCCATTCGTGCTCCAGGCAGCAAGAAGCAGCATTCCTGCGAAGAGCAATGTTATCCACGAAACCTCAGGAATATGAGGTTGCTCACCCATCACTGCTTCTTTTCGCACCACAGGACCGAACAGTGAGGATCTGGCAATGCCTTGAGCCTCCTCCAGGCACTTGTAAAATGTGGGGTTAAGAGGTGCATTTCCGCTACGAATTTTAGAGGCAATGGCAAGAATGGCATCAAAGGTCCACGGCGTGCGTTCCGTGAGACTCTCAAATGTATCGTAACTTGCATCAAAAAGCGGGATAAATAAATGGCAGCCCGCAAAGAAACTGCACAAAATTAACATAAGCGAGGAGGTACCTAGTCGACGAGAACTCACATATGGTAAAGCTCTCTGGCTTCGGTTTCAGGAACGAGCCCCTGGTGGATAAGCCCGTTAGACTCAGATGAGGTCAAAGGAAAGCCGTGATGACGATACCAACTTTTTCAATGACGTGTGGGAACGCATTCCTCGGAATTGGCTCTGCTCTCGGTCGTTTCTTCACACTAAAGCCATGTTAGATGCTAAAGATATTTATGTTTCATCGAAGACGACCCACATAGGAGGGGTGGTAGAAGGTGCTGCTGCGGCCTCCGCGGCCGCATTGGCCAACCCTTGGAGGGCTTCAATAGGGGCATTAAGCGTCGCACGCGGGAGTGTATCCTCGGACTCGTCTTCTGATGATGCTGTAGTGCTTGGGACTATTCCATACGTGGCATACTTGTGTGGCTGTACACACTGTTAGAGTTGGGTATGGCAGTGGAAAATCGGCCAGAGCATACTGGAGGAGCGAAGCCAGGGAGTGGGGGGAAGCTTCAATAGGAAATCAGTGTGGTTCCTGGACCTAAATATATCCAACATACCGACTACGAGGGGGGAAGGTAGAACTATCACGGCTAGATCCCTGGCCAACATTTACGGGGTAGTTGGACTGAGCTTGACTTTGAACAACAGACAGGATGCGGTCCAGGGACGATTGCATTCCGATCATCTGACTTTGCATGACCTGTGAATAACGTTGCTCGAATGAAAACTCCTCCAAAGATAGAGGCTTTGCAACTTACCAAATACTGGCCCTCGAGACGTGAAAGGCGCCTAAATTGACGAAAGTGAGGCGCAGAAAATTTTCTGGACAGAAACACGATTACTCCACACTAGCACCAGATATTGGCTGCACTGTCTTCTTCTCTGGTTTCTCGAAGACGCACGGAGTGCCACTTAGCTGACATCGACGACAGGGTGCCTGTCCGAGACGATGCCGGGCCGGCGGGGAGGTCGGACCAGAGAATTAGTGGCGGGACGGTGATGGAACGAGAGAACTAACCTCTCCTTCACATCTGTTTTTGCCCTTTCTACAAGCGGTGCATGCCCTGGCACCACGCTTCGGGATGTGTATGGAAGGTTGGGATGAAGGAGGGTGAACCGATCCCTCCGCGGTTAACTGAGTCATACTCTGCTGAGAGCTGGAATTGATTGGGGTTATACTGTCCGTCCGACGTCGCTTTGAGGGAGCGTCAGAACTGTTGGAGGTTGTAGCGATAGGTGACAAGGACATGATGGAGGACGGGTATGGTATGGAGATTATTGCCAGCGATGAAGTAAACTAGTAGTTTCAGCAGGAGCAGGGGCCATCTATTCCGACAAGTATCTTCTACTACATGCAACGTGTGAACGGAACTACTCAATGAAGCCAGTTGTAATCTCATCATCTTCCCATCAACACTTTGCAGGTATTCGTCTACTCTCCTCTCACTCCATTTCTCCTCCTGAGCGCTCTCTCCCACACAATGATTCCGCCCGTATAATAGTGCGGAAAGACTCGCATTTCTCCTCTGCGATCCCACGGTACGGCTCACCGGATCAACTCGCCGCACTCCGACCCTTCTGAATTCGTCAGGTACGATACGTGTCTCGTACCATACATCAAAAATCATATCACGTCCGCGCTGTTTGACTGGCCAGAACAACTGTTAGTGGCGCTCGTGCACATGGTTAAAGCCACTCTTGCAGATAGGCTTTCTGCCCGTTGGATTCTATCGTGTTCTGTTCCAGATATCAACCGGCTCCAATGCGCGTCAATATGACGATATCCCCTCGGGTTTCTCAAGCGGCCAGGACCCTCCTAGAAAAACTACGAATCGGAATGGTCGAGACAGAGACCTCAGTCAGTACGGAGTGGCCCGTTTGCACAAACCAGCCTTTCAGTCTTAGAAGTTGGGTTCATAGACTCGATTTTATCGATCTAGCTGATGCCACTGAAACACGCATACCTTGTAGAACGAGCATCCTTAACTCCGCTAACTAACCAAAACGATATCCCACGATTTTAGGCGCAACCTTATTCTGCATTATCCCCAAACTGCCGGACTGGTCTTATCACGCCACGATGCAGCGTGCCCAAGGCTGAGTGGTCCATGTTACTTGAGCGGTGCCATGCTGCGCGAAGACAAGAACCTGATTAGTAATTTCAATAATGCAGAAGATAGAAAAAATCGACCCAAACCGTCTTGTGCGACCGGTTCACCGCAGTTCTGGCGAAGATGGAGATATGCATAGGTATTTAAGGTTAAATCTCGTATTCGCTTCTATTCAGTATGATATCGCATCTATTAAGGAGACGCCGGAGGCGGGGATGCCTCCCATTCTATGGGAACTTCATCCTCTTCAACGGGCTGGGTTTCCTCGGCGGGAGCCGCCTCAGCATTTTGGCTTTCAACCAGAGTGGCGGCTTCTAATGAAGGAGGCACTTCCGACATGTCGGCATCTGGAACCGAGGGAACTAACGCTGATGCGCCGATATCATTCGCTCCGGTTTGCTCCCCCTTCTTCGCCGATTTCCCCCTTTCAGCTGTTTGCTTTGAGGGGAGCCCGAATAGGGTGGTCTGTCTAGACAAATCTTTCTTCTCCTTGTCTTTCCCTTTCCTGTTTACAACACCTGAATGAATTTTAGTCAAGTCCGGATGCTGAAAGAGATGCAAGCAAACAGCCTACGTTGTTTGTTCTGATCAACCTCAACAGCTTCGACCTTATTGAAAAAACTCTCGCTCTGTTGAATCGCTTTGGAATGCTCGGGTTTCCGTGCGAATGGATTCCTCTTGTTGTCCAGCACAGCAGATTTGCGAGCAAATGGATTGTCCCCTAGACCACATTCAATCAGTTTCTCAGACCCTCTTGGAGATTTGCCCACGTTTGGGAGAAGGTATGTTTACGTCGGCTTCTACGACTGCCTGTCGTTTGGCATCGGTATCGAAACCATTTGATGCAAAATCATCCTCTTCGTCACGTTTCCTCTTCGTGTCAGCGGAACCCGAGTATGTAGTCATTGGAGCATGTCGTGCACCCAATAGTCCAGCAGTTACGTCCGAGCCAGCGAATTTCGAACGCTCGATGGTTCCTGCTGAGCGTGTCAAACCTGGTCTCTCGATCTTTGGAGGAGGGTCGAAATTTTGCAGTAATTTCGGTCGTTCCATATACACATCCTCCTGTTCCAGCCGTTGTCTCCGTTCCCTTGCCTCCTCCACAGGGCTTGGTCCATCTTCTCGCCATCGCTTGATCGTGTCAATCTTCTCCTGAAGACCTAGTAGTTTATAAAACCCTGCAAGCTGACTGGCAGCCGTCATGGAATGAGTAAAGTGCAAACGCCTGGTTAATTCTAGAACACGAGGAGCCTTATCCGCTTTGCAAGCAGCTTGAATGAGCTTAAGGATTGATTTATCGAGTTCGACTTCCCGTTTATCCAGCTCAGATGAAGTCAGCTCATCACCGAGGGCGTCCCGAGCCAGGTTAATATACATCCGTTCTCGAGCAAGGCTTCAAAAATATAAGCAAAAAGAAAGGAGGATACAATGTCAGGTACCTCTCTTCAATAGAAGATTCAACAGGATCTTTGTTTCGGAAGGGGAGTCTGACAGGCAATTCTTGGATAAGCGGCCTCGGAAACCCCGGGTGTTCTTGTCTGCCCTGTGACAAAACATTGGTATTATCGAAGAAGTAAAAAGATTAAGATATGCACCTTCAGGATAACGCATGTCAGAGTATCTTGCGATAAGCCAACCGGCCAATAAGATTCGTCCTTCCCTTGCTTACGTTCAAGCGTATTTGTATCCAGTAGGCGTGCCCAGGTAGCACGGTTAGGCCGACGAAAATTGATCATAATGTGTACGAATCCGGCGGAGTCATATATTGCGGGAGCCTATGACAGACGCGTTCATTATGTTTGCACAGTGATGACGGCAAGACGCACCCCTTCAGTAGTGATTCCAATCCATTTAAGCACGTGGCTTTTGGGGATCGGTAATGGCTTCGCCTGGAGCACTTCAAAGTCATCAAAAGATATTAATGTTGCTACCAGCCCTTGCGAGCCTAGCAGAAATTGACTGAGCATACCCGCATTATGCATAGATAATGGCTGCTCACCATCGATGGTAGTGGCACCTGGCCTATGTATAACTGCCACGTATTCCTCCCCAGCAGCCATGGTCACGTACTCGCCTTCCAGACCTAACACGATGCGTTCAAGACCGGACCCACTCAAGAACGTGAGGTCTCCAGCACTGGTAGCAATCACGATATTCCCTTGACCCTGGATATCCCCTCCAGAGGATGACGGATCTCGTAATGAATGCAGAGGTCGTTCTCCCCCAGCAGCCAGACCAAGGGCATGTTGACCCGAAGGAAGAATGTAAGTCCAATCACCCTGAGCCGACCAAGTTCCATAGGGTTTGTAGAGCACTTGAGCAGGGTGATCTTGCTCAGGGGGACAAGCAAGAAGCGCGCCGCGTTCACCTAAACAGTGTCTATCAACAGAGATAGAGTAACAGACACCCAGTTTGCATACCCAGATATCCCACGTTGTATTTAAAAGGGTCCGAAAAATGGTAGCTCTTGCGTGTTGAAAGGTCATGGAAACCAACAGTGACTATGTGATGCGTGTCCTGGTCTGTGACATCAATCCACCCAACCATGTTGTACGCTACGGTTGGATGGGGTCAGGTGGGTTGAGCATTTGGGCGCGGAGAATGGAGGCTCACCAAGGTAGCGTTTTTTCCCTTCCATTGGTGTTGATCCTGGCTGGAAAGCTGACTGCGCCTTTGTGATGCTCACTGTAGGGTCACTCTTAAGAAAGCACGACGTTTTATCTCAGTAAACATACCCATTTCCTTCACAAACCCATCCTTCGCTTGCCTCTCACCATGTTCATCTTCGCCTCCAACACCGATGTCGTCGATTATCCAGTCATCTCCATAGTCATCACCGGTTCCGGGACCATCACGGTCCCCATCGACCGGATCCTCCCCCCACAACGTCGGTGTAGACTTACGCTTGGTAGAGACCCCTTGCACACCGCTTGCGGCAGACACCTTTATAGGATCAGGTGATCCTGTTGGAATTGGATCCCTCCACCAAGTCAAAATACCTCCTGTGTCGGCCCATGCAAGGAGGTTCTGGGATGGTGAGAATGCAACCTGAGTGATCAACGCCTCTGTAGAACCTGTATGTCTATCAAGATGAAATGAGACTCCTTTTGCCGCGTGCACGCCTTCTGCTCACCTCCAAAGAACGTGCTTAGTCTGAGTGCTCCAGACCAAAACACCTTCTCTACAGGCACTTGCAAGATACACTCCGTTAGCTGAAAGCGCGAGTGCTGTAGTAGCGCCTGTTGCGTTTGGGTCAGACAGGCTGAAGGCCTTGTCCCAATTCGGTCGCGAGATAGCGACAATTTCTACACGAAGTGCGCCTCAGTGGTTTAAACGAGCAAAATAAATCAACGAATGTACCATGAGTCCTAGAAGGAACGAAGAAAAGCTGCCCAGACGGATGCCATACTGCAGAACAATCGTGCATGAACTCTGGTGACCTGGGTTGGCGCAACTCAGCGGAAGAATGGGACAGGCAAGCGCGAGAAATGGTATTACTCGGTATCCGCTACGACTGGAATGATGCCATCGATGAGCTTCTCGACTTTTGCCTCGAGTTCGGAGACGTCCCAAACAGTGATTGCACCGTCTGCTCCACTAGCGGTCTGTAGTGCATTAGTCCGTGGGTCACTAGTAGGCACATATAAATGCACGGACAAGAAGGGTGCCCGAAGGATGCCATGTCAACTTTCGTACACATTTCTTATGGCCACTTAGGACTTGAACATTAGTGACCTCTGTCAATTCCACAATTTTCACTGATGTTTCACTGAAGGTCGTCAGCGAAACCAGATATAAAAAATGGTAACCAAGCGTACTCTGTCGCAATAGCAATCCGCTTCCCTGCGGGATCGACTGCAACCGCCCGAATACATGCACCAGCCGCACTCATTACCAATCCCTGGAGATCAGGTTTTCCGTGAGGATAGCTTCGAACCTCTGAATCTTTACTTCCAGACAACCAGGAATCATTCTGATGCGATACAAGTTCAGTGTCGTAGTTATACATCAAAGAAACGGTTCACGACAGAAGGGACGTACGGAACATGCAATGGTTGTTATTCCCTCGTCAGCTTCATACGCGACTTCTGGTTCCTGGTACTGATCCTTATCCATTTGCCATATGCGCACCAAGCCGTCTGAGCCACCAGTGTATGATAGCCTTGACGGGAGAGTCATGGAACATCCCGTTAGAAAATAGAACCCAACTCACATTCCATCCCGAGAGAAAGTAACACACGTATATCCAGGTTCATGAGCAGAATTGGTGAGCGTTTTGCTTGTGCTTGCCATGATGCACTTGACGTTCGAGTTCAAGACTTGGGCGGTTGTGGTCGCGTACCAGTCACGCTTCGCGTGTTGTCACCTCACGCGACCCGTGACATCGTACTGTATTATTATCGTTAGTACTAGTAGTAAGGACTAATTAATTACATATGTACTGAACAGCCGCTCATATGGTCAGACAAGTTTCTAATAATTTGCTGAAAACATCGTCAAGAACCTCTCCCCTCGAACCTCCAAAACCCTGAAATGTCAAACGTCCCAAAGGTCGCCCCAACTGTTTTCTCTTCTGCAAAAAGCATAGAACAACATCCCAACCAAAGTGTGGACTGTCAAATTCCAATGTACAAAGCTTGGGGAACGCATCGCATCTTGCATCATGGGTGAGGAACATCAGCACCGAGTCCACGCTATATCTAGATAGGGAAAGATGTTCGATATTCGGTGCAGCGTGGACGAGAGCGCTCGCGATATCGAAACTGGCGAACGGGCTAACAATAGTGAGGTGGCGGAGGGAAAGGAATCGAGGTGCCTCCCGCTTGAGGTGCCGCAAGAACAGCTGGATTTCTCTTGACGATGCAACATTGGTGAAATCAAGGACGAGCTCTTCTAATGCTGGTGTGATAATCGTCTCCATGAGCCCGGTCAGATAGGCTCGTGAGATGTCAGGGCCCGGTTTGAGCATCAAGAACCGCAATGAAGGCATTTCAACAGTGTCTGTCGTATGCAAACGTTCGAAATCGACGACCTCATCGAGAAGTATGAGGCGAGAAAGGGACTGCAGTCTAGACATGAGGTCGAGGAAGGTTGGTGCAGGGAGTCCGAATGCAGGGAGTCCCGCCAACGTAAGGGAGGTAAGAGTTTTGATTGGCATAGTGGTCGAGATTGATACTAGTTCCCCGAGCTCCAGATGCACCAGTTTCGGAAACGAAGAGGAAAACGTGGTCACCCGTATACCATTGCACGGATGATAGAGGACAAACTCCTCCAACAGAGATGCGCGACAGCGGCCAAGACCTTCCAACAACTCTGGAACATAGACGTTGGTGCGTATTTCCAGACGACGACAGACATGCATATGATTGAGTATGGTGGTAGTGATGCGCGAGTAATCTGCCGGATAGGCTTGTCGTGGATGAATTCCGCAAACGAAGTGTTGTTGGAACGCAATAATCAATGGCAAGCCCCGCGAACGGGTAAGATACAGGCTGACCAAGTCAGCCGACTGTTTGACATAGAGGTGGATGTGCGTCCAAAGCGATGATGTCCCGATTGCTACCGCTCGCCAGTACTGTGAGACATGAGACAGCAAGAGCTCAGGCCTGACTATTTGCCGCTCCTGTTGGTCGGCCTCCAAATGAGATGAATAGTCCACGCAAACTTGAACGTCCGACTGCGCGACCACTTCCTTGAAGATCATTCCTAGAACTTCGACTGGCAATATAGAAATGTCTGGATGGGTATCCACAGAGCCCGAGAGCAGTTTCTCGAGGGCCGCTACCTTGTCATACATGACATCCAATGCACGCTCTGACTCCCGTATCCTTGACATGAGTTCGGCAAGCTCTTTTTCTATGAATGAGCGAGGTGGAGTCATCTGGATTGTGTATTAGAAACATCACGACACGTTCGAACATAACTCACCTTCGGAATTGGGGAATTGTTCAGTAGTGTCTTTCCGGAGGCGAGGCAGCAGCATTTATACGAAATTCTTTCGAGGCAGTGACCTAACCGATGACTGGCTTGTGTTCGCGCATTAGCACGGAAGCGAAATACATCTCGGCATGCTGCGATGCGTATGGTATCTTACAGAAGTCTGGGCGACACACCTCAACGAAAGAGGTACCCAC